>OMLF01012626.1:71032-133446 GCA_900302615.1 Holocentrus rufus | reverse complement strand
AAAATTAACATGTCAGAAATAAAAACAATTTTCAAATTTTCAATTTAATTTTCACCATTTTTGGCAACAGAAGCATTCACATCTCCAATTGTGGGTAGAAAATGATTTTATATCAATTATTTTTGTCCAGTGACCCCACACTGATGATTCAAGCTTGCACTGTAAAGTGAAAGTAATGGGTTGGGCTAATTGGTATCAGCTGATACTTAAAGTATTGGCATTGAAAAAGTTATATTGGTACATCCCTGTTAATTACTTGGGACTATTGTGTATTAATGGACTAACAGGGCTTAATGGGTCCATCATATGTGGATGCTGACCCAAAGTGTTATGCTGAGACTGCTGGAGGAGAAGTGCAATTGTTGGACCTTTTAAACTACCATGGCCTGTGGCTCTTGTACCTGGTTCATGCGCAGGTAATCAGTGAGAGAGAGGTTCTGGTTTCGGTACCAGCAAACATGTGTGATGGTATTGGGTCTTTGGCCCTGACCGAGGAGATAGCGAGGAGGAAGTTCTGGTGAAACAGCCGGAGAGCAGTAGACTGAGAGGATGAAGAGACGAGACAGAATGGGTGCAGAGAGAGAAAAGACAGAAGGAAAACCATGTGTTAGCATGTTAGCATTAAGTGGCAGAAGGGGGGAAAGAAAGTTCAGTTGCAGAACGGGGGAGGAAAAGACCGGTTAGAAAGTCATCCAGATCTGTGGAGTGAGAATGTTAGCGTCAGAGAATCATCAGAACGTGCACATCATTAATATGCTTCCAATAATGTGAATGATCAAGGATGAAAAAAGAGGAACCAAAGAGCAACAAAGCATGAGAGACAAAATATGCAGGACATAATCTGACATCAGGGACAGATTAGGGAAGAGAGATTAAGGTAAAATGAAGAGAGCAAGCATAAGGAAATGAAACACCACAATGGACTCCAGGGCAAAGTTATAGTGTCGATGTTGATGCAATAGTTGTGGATGCATCCAAACTTGCACGCAGACGTGTTAACAACTGACAGCTTTCTCACATGACTGCTTTCTCTCTGTGTGCAATGTGTGTATGTTTGTGCATTTTAATGTGGGCAGAGGAGGAGTACCTCCACAGCCAGGCTGTGATCAGACATAGAAACACTGGTGTTGCGGTGCCAGCACACATGCATGGTTGTGTTGGCACGGTGGTGAGTCTGCTTGTCCAGTGAGGTACGGGAGGAGTGCATGTCATCCTCCGACTCCTGCTCCAGAGAAACCTCATCAGATGAGCCTGAGGAAGGAAGGAGGAGGGAAGTGGGGAGAAGAAGGGGAAGGAAGTTGTGTGGAGGAAAGGGATAAACCATAGATCTGGAGGGTTGGTGTGTCCAAAGGCAACAGTTTCTTTTAAAACATTTTCATAAGACAGCAGAAAGTGCATTATGGTCGCAAAATTATGTATTTAACACGTTCTTTGACACACACTCAGCAAGTAGACACGATGCATCTAGTGAGATCAATAAAAGCTCTTACGGTTGGAGCGATCGCCTAAGCCAGCATCAAGGAATATATTGGATTTCTCTTGTGACTTCTTGGCCATGTCAATTGCCATGTTCAAATCTTCAATCCACTTGCCCATCTCCACTTTAGAGCTGAAATCACACATGCAGTGATTAGAACTAAATAGTAATGCATCACATTAAAGATGGCGAGGATGGATTAGTGAATTTATCTGTGCTCACCTGGCAGCAACGACGATCGTCCTTTGAGCAGAGTAGATGGTGAAGCAGTGGGGGACTGACCACTCGTTTTCGCTTTCCTCAACCTACAGACAAGGGACAAAGAAGTTGGCAGTGAGAAGACAAAGCCGGAGCCTTGTGACGATTATCAAAATAACAGGCAGTCCCTCTTGGAAATGTTTCAGGTTGTGGATTGAAGAAGAACAAAAGGGAAATAAAAGTCATAATGGCTGACTCAAGTCACAGAAAGGCCTGCTAAAGAGCCTCTACTGGAGCATCTATATCTGATAATAAACCAAGCTGGGTTCATTTCCATCTATTTGCAAGCTTACACTTTTAGCCTCTTATAAGTACCCACATTTTCGGTCCAAAACACACCTATCACAATGCCATCAACACAAAGTGAAAATCCATTTGTGGTCAAAAGTTTGACATGGTCTGCCAGTTGGGTTGCATTTGTTGCTGAAGTGATTTTGGCAGAGATAACCGGTCGCTATGTCACAATGACATTGTCAAACATGACTTTGCAAGTCTTCCCCTGTAAGTTTCATAATTGTAATACAAGCTCGTGAGAGTGTTCATGGTTTATTTGGCCTGATGAATGGTCTACGACAGGAAATATATGTCTTGATTTCCTGTTCTGAGCAGTCTGATAGGTGTGCTTTTTGGTGTTTTGTCTACACAAGTATGGGAGACGAAGGGTAGGGTTTGGGTATCCAAGCTGACAGAGCTCAGAGTACTTACCGGTGCATCCAGCACTATGAGCTGCAGCCAGAAGTAAAGCAGAGACATGCAAGGTTAGGAGACCTAGGCCCTCCCTTCTCAATGCATTGCAACACTGTTCAGTTGCTGCTCACTATTTCTGCTCCTGTATCCTGACCTACCCCCCGCCTCATCATGCAGACCATTTAGTTCACGTCACCTCGCCTCACCCTGACTGATAGTGTGTCAAAACAAGCTCTGAGTGCCAAAAGTGAAGTAACATTAAGTTACATTAAGTTTTAAATATATCTTGAAGAGCTCCAAGTTCAACCACACTGCAGTGGGGGAATGTGAGGAAAATTTCAAACATGTGTATCCTGGGAAACAATACATCCTCTCATTGTTAGCTGGATAAACATTTCTTATAGATTTAGATGTAGAATTCTCAATGTTACAAGCCACATTTAGAAGTAATGAAATTCAATGCCAAGTGAAGGTATGTGACAGATATTGGGTGCTACACTTGATCCTCCTGATGGTGTACCCAGACCCAAAGGGGAATCCTGGCAGGAGGGGTGCAGATGGGCAAAGGTTAGAGGAGGTGAACTAGACCCTGTACTTACTATCATGCCATGAAGGGGCAGCTGGCCATGGACTTTGAATTGATTGGTTGCTGTAACACCTTTGCTTGTGTAGAGCAGCATATCTGAGAACTGAAAAGAAAATATATGTTTATACGGATATACGGACATGGTATCATTCAAATACCATGAACTGTAATTGTTCTGCCTTTAATCACAATTTATACTCACCAGGAAAAACATCCTTTGCTGCAGCCCTTTTTTGGTGAGCTTGTACAGGCAGCCCTCTCTTATGAACTCCTGAAAGCACAACATTGATTAGGTACACTGCTTTTAATTTTGTTTACCCTATTCCTTAGTGCCCCCTAGCGGCAGCTCTATGTCATTGCACTCACCCTGCCTGGTGCTGTTAAGTTCTCTATTCCAATCAGGTCTCTCTGCAGCTCTGTCAGTTTCTGGAAATTCTCCAGCCGGATGAGACTGCTCTGGAGCTGAGTGGCGATCTCAGCCACTTCCTTCAGGGCCTCTGTATGGAAACAGAAGTTATTAGCACCCAAAAGGTTATTAACGACTCCCCTGACAGGTAATATGCAGAGTCTCACCCTTGCAGTCGTCATGATCCCGGTGCACAGGGGAATAATGCTTGCACAGTCTCTCCAGGATGAGTTTGTAGTGCATGAGGCGCTGGATGGGCTTGAGCAGGAATGTATTCAGGGGCAGGTAGCAAACCTTCTGCAGCTCAAACTCTTTGTAGACCGTCTCCAACTTCTTCAGCCTCTTGGTGGCTTTCTCCAGCTCTGTTAACACTTCGTCGTGCTTTTGTAGGTAGCTGGTGAATTCCTGAGGATGACAGTACACAAGCTTAGCAAAGCTCTGATTTGTCTATTTCACATTCAGCCAAACATGTAACAGGCCAGGCAGTGTTTGATCAGAAAGCTCTCCAAGCATTGGTCTCACCTTCAGAGCACTCATGTTCCTCAGCATCACATCACCTATCCTTTGGTAGTCCCCTTTGACGTGAGCGTTAGAGCGCCCCTCCCTGGAGAAAAAGACACATTTTTGCAGATTTAGTCTTTACTGCAGCTTTGCTATAGCTTCTCACAGTGAGAAATAGTGCAGGAGAACCCACCAGAGAGCCAGCCTCTGGTCTATCTCCTTCAGGAAGCCTCGGTGGAACTCATAGATGGGGTCGATGTTGGAGAAGAGCAGGGTCATCAGGCCTTCGGGCATGGCGTTTTCTTTGATCACAGCACTGCGGAACCACTGGGGATTGCAGAGGAACAGGAAGAAGAGTGACGTACAGCCTCGTGACAAAAACTTTGATGTGCACGATGATAGCGACAACTCACCACAGTTATGACCTCAAGGTCTTTCAGGTATGTTCGCTCTGTGGTCAGAATCTCTTTGGCAATAAAGTAGGCCTTGTCAGTGGGATATCTCTGAAGGGAGGAGAAGGCTATTAGTGTCCAAGCCACAGAGTTGCAGAGCAAATATTTGGTGAGGAAATTTCAAACTCTCTATTCACTTCAGCATCCCATAGTGATTCATAAGAAAGATGTAGCCCCTTGGGTTCAGTGATTTCTGACATAAAATGGGTTGTGAGGCAGGGGGTGGAAGGGTGGCATATAGGCAGTGTACCTTCCTCCTGCCCTCCTCCTCCTCCTCTAGCCTGGCATTGCTGCCCACCTCGCTCAGGATGGGGCTTTGCAGGGGCGAAGGGGCTTGGCCTGGAAGGCTGAGGGTGGACATCTGGAAGGAGGGCGAGAGGCAAAGCGGACTCTTGGAGATGAAGGGTGAGAGCTGGGGGCTGTCCATGGCTGAACCTGGGGGAGAGAGAGAAGAACGTTACACCGGGGGAAACAACAGGAATGGAAAGACAATGAGAAAGTTTGCCAGTAGTTAGCGTTGCAGTCGTTAATTCAAATAAATCACCCTCTTAACCCGAATTATTGCATAAGGGTGGGAATGGGAAAGAGAGACAAAAACATGTTTTCTACATTTGTGCTGAATCACCAGGAATTAGGAGGAACCCTGCCAAAACAGGCAAAACTTGCTCTTTGAAAATGGGTGGAGCATACAGTCAATAACAATACCCTCTACAAGATGGTATGAACCTACTAAGGGAAAAATGCATTAGTCTACACGTCACAATACCAAATTATCATGTTTTATCTAGTAATCTAAAATCTGGACATCTCTAATATATTAGGTAGGGATTGGGGATGGTTTTGCATTTGTCCCAGCCCTGTTTAAATAACACTCACATGTACCTAAAATATTTTCCACAGTTCATTTCTTATTTCCTTGTACACAGAAGGCTTGCTTGGCCATCGTCCCGCGCATTTTAACAGAAACAAGTGTAATGGTTCATCAAACACATTTTTCATGCCCTCACACACGTTGGCCAGACATGAAAGGGGAGACAGCAGGGCAGACCAAGGCAAGTAATGGTTCCCACATTTTTCCCTGCCATTGTTTTCAGAGCGATAGCCCTGTACAATGAGGCCAAACGGTTTATTGCCAACTTTTATATGAGCCTGATTACATTACAGAGAGCCGACTTTGGCTCTTTTGTTCGGCCTGTGAGCTTCGGGAACCAGCAGAGTCAGGAGAAGCGCAGCAGACGAAATGCTAAGGCGGTGCTCTTTACTGAATCATGGGTCACCACAGCTGTTCTTCCATTTCTCTCCAGAAAGAAAAAAAATCTGGAAAAAAAAGGAGGGGGGGCTGGAGAGGTGGCGGGGTTGTTTGGTTGGTTGAAACCGAGAGAGAAGAAAAAAAAAAAAAAGTCTCTTCTTGACCCGGAAATAATTACCCATGAAGAGACTTATCAGGAATGTGGTCCATCTGGAAGGCACACAGTCGTTTACAGTTTATCTGAAGTGCCCTGTGGGGGATGACACAAGTGGGATAGAGCGGACGTCAGTCTCCACAGCGGGGCGACGGGGGTTGCTGTGGAATGACTTGGCACAGGGCCTGTCCAAACAGGGAGCACACACTCAGCTGGAATTAGGCTGAGGAATCTCGTGTGTGAGGAGCACTACCCAACCCCCAACGGCACAACAGCCAGTCCTGCTGCCTCGAAACAGGAGGAAAACGTCTGCAGACATTATTTTTTTTCTAATGTTGTTACGCCGACGAGCACTTCATCACAGTGCGCTGAATTTAGACGGATAATCAACTTTTAGAACATGTGATACATTGTTGCTCAGCAGATGAAAAGTATCGCCTGAATTGCAGAGATACCGGAAAGCCGAAAGAGGACTTCGATCTGGACACTTATTAAAAGTATGCTGCTCCTACGAGTGCCTTAAGATGCAAATGCACTGCTAAATGTGCTTCCCATATAAAACACAAAGCCAGCATTATTTTTAAAGCATTTTTACGTGGGGGGGAAAAAGCAATTACAAGTCAGTCCCACTGAGATTCAATCAGTTGTTTACGTTGTTTGAGTCAGTAGAAAAATGATGGGAGTTAAAGCAGAGCACCGAGGCTGTGTTAAGAGAGAAAGCCGCATGATGTTTGCAGTTTGGCAGCATGTGAGTAATAACACTGAAGATTTTTCTCTTCTCTCAGACTGAGCATTTTTCGAAAGACAGAGGTCAAGTGAATTTGAGCAAACCTGTCTAACAAGATATATACCGTGAAAAACTAATACAATTTCATTCTTGGTCCGTAAGAGAGGAATAGACAGCTTAATTTATGCCCAACACCGCAGCATTTTCTACAGAGAGCTGTCCATACAGTTTGCACACCATTGCTTCTTTGATTTCAGTCTGCCATCCCCAAAGAATTTTAAGTCTGACATAGAAGGTACCAAAAAATGATTACTTTATTCTTGAGAGTAAAACATACAAACATAAGTACAATTTGTTTATTATTAGTAATTATACATGTTCATCAGGAGTAAGTGTTGATTACTTGATGCCTAAGTGCAGTTATCTTAGCTGGTTATATCTGTCAGCCCGACATTAAATGTTTAGTGGATATGTGGGAAGTATTAAATGGCAAAAAAAAAAAATTAAAAATAAAAACGGAAATCAAGGCTGATCAAAACAAAACTCTACATCAGACCAGTCACTTCTTTACTCTTTACTGAGCACTGATGGCATTTGACACAAAAGAACCTTCCACACCGCCCAAGGTGACACAGAAGCAATTGTCCACACTTGTGATTGTAGAGAGGGTTGAAAAAAAAAGCACACTTTTCAAAATGTTTTTCTGTGTTTTGAGGTTTTTTCATAAGGTAAAAGGGTGATGTTCCATCCTTCAAAATGACAATGAGAACAGGCTTGAAGTATTAAGAGATCAGAACTTTTATCAATGAGTGGCTAATGATTACTGGAAAGAAAAAAAACAACCCCTTCCCCCCACAGAGGAAATATATGAAAGCTATCAAAACAAAATTAAGAGCAAACGCCTACAATATGCGTTAAAAGCATATTGAATTAAAGGAGTGAGGGTAAGTGCTCACTGCAGCACAAGTGCTGTCTGTGACGTCGACAAACAAGGAGACTCTGCAACGTGTACAGAGGATGAAAGAAAACTTTGCACAAAGCCCAGCGAAATCTGCCTTCAGGCACATTAAAGTGGGTTCACATGAAAGGAAATTAAAACGGGACTTGGCAAGACAAGACTGTTTTGTGGAGGAAATGACATCACTCAAGTAAAGGACTACTACTGATTATTTTTATTCCAGCAGAATATTAGCTTTTGATGTTCTACGAAACAGTAAAAACCTTTCCACCACAGACCTGATGTTCCCACATACCAAAGCGCAGACCAAAGACGGATCTGGTTGGACTTGAAAAAAAAAAAAAAAAAAAAGCTATGCACGTCACCATGTTACCAACTGACCTATGACCTATCTATGACTGCAAAACTACTCTCATTGATCAAGAACATAAACAGACACTTTCAACAAGTCCAGCTAAGGGAGAAAGTGGCAAGAATTTCGGAACTAATGTGCAAAAGACCCCTGCCGCCTTCCAATAAAACATCTGTCTTTTCGGCATCCTGATGACGCCAAAACTCAAATCACGTTTTCTAAGGGTGTAACGACTTTGTACCAAAACTGAAAACTGTGATTCTGCAAGTTTACTGAAGCTTACTTGTGGTGACCTAAGATTTTTTTTTTCCTCATCACAGTACCTGCATAGGAGCATGTTTTATTTGAAGCACAGTGTAAAATTACGCACATTCATAATATAGAACATTCAACACTATGATTAATAATATTAGGCCTAATAACTGACTTCTCCACAAGCCACATACAAGGCAATCTTCTGCTACATTGCAAATCTTCACAGAATATTGGCAAAGGCCCCATTCACCTTTTTGCACTGAATTGTTGGCACGTTAAAATTACAAAAAACCTCTAATCTGAGTCAGTTCACTTTTGACAAGCCAAAACGTGATACAAACTGAACTGTGGTCCAAAACTCAAGGCACAAACCAAACCATGAAACCGTTACACCCCTCATGTTTACATTACAGAGCAACATGTCAGACTACAGACAAAGCACCATCAATCTAAAGCCACGTGCTGCTGGTGCAACACAAGCTTCATCTGTTTCCAGAGAGGATCCTGGAGGTTATAAACAGCGCTATTTCTAGATGCTCCACATTCTAAATCGTAACATGAAAGCAGTCATAGTATCACACACACTATCATACACCGATTACTACAGCAAGCTAAGTTTCTACAGAGGCAGAGAGACTTCATACATGTGTTGCATTTACATTCATTTTGTTGAAAGTGGTGTTAACAGCATACTTATTGGCTCAGCAGTACACTGCTTACATTCTGCAACTGAACTCCACGCTATCAAAAATATGAGTTGGCATCTATTTTGGTGGAAAATGTTTTTTTTTTCCCCCATTAAAAACATCATAAACCTAACACAAATATAAATGCATGTCGAGCTCTGTCGTCTTTCACATATTATGAACTGGTCTGATGTGTAAAATGCTAATGAGTGCTGCAGCCAGTAGGTGTCACTAAGGCACAAAACTGCAAATGGACAGTGGCTCCATGGGCCTTTCTTGTTTGGACATTTCATGTACATACATGAAGTCCATGGGTTACACTAAACAAGGACAAGTATCAATTTATCAATGTACCCTGAGATTAGAGTGGAGTTAGAATAATCAACTAATTTACAACAATCTCATTTCACAAATTACTGATTACTAGCTGTATTCAAAGTCTAAACTAAAGCATAATGGTGAAATAAGTGAAATTTAAGAGCTAGATTATTATTGTTGTGTTTAAGTGCTGTTTAAATGTAAATATTACATTTATGTGGATATCAAATTCCTTTTCTCAGCTATTGTTTAATTTCATTAAAAGTTAAGTCAAAAGTAAGTGGATGCAGCACTAAGGGTGCCTGGTTACTCAGAAATGAATGGGTACAAAATCTAACAACACGTCCCTAAAATATTATACTTCCAAAAAAAAAAAAAAAAAAAAAAGACTTAAGTCAATCATAAGTTAAATCTAAAGTGAAATCCTTCAGACTGAGATGCAAAGGCACTACAATGAGACAGCACTGTCTCAGAGGAGATCAATGTGTATGTTTGTTTTCTGAAAGGATTTTGAACATGGGTCTAAAATATAAAGCTTTTGAATTGAAAACAAGAAAAATGTTGCGTAACACAACACACATAAATGTTGACGGCTACAGATAAAGCAATTGGAAAGACTTACGAAAACTTTCGCATTCAAGAGTCTCAAAAAGGCAAAGATTTACTGAGCCGAGGATCAATGACAGGTCAGAGTGATAGAAAAGTATCACAGTCTGACCATGGCAGGGGTAAAAAGTGACTCCAGGTCAACGTATTCATCTTAACTTCTGCCCTGCAGCGGGAAAAACAATTTTTTTTCCCACTCTTGGGTAAACAGACTTCTTGATCTACGGAGCGACAGCATGTGATTGTTAGCGAGTGTACAGAGAACAGCGGTGTTGATGGAGTGCAGGCTGGTGGAAATGAACACTAAGTAAATACAGAAAGGTGGCTGCACACCAGCAGTAAATTTATCAACTGAAACACTCTGACAGTGTGCAACCACCTTTGTTTTTACCTGGCCTAGGATGGCTAAAACATTCATTTTATGGCACAAGTGTTGTTAAATGTGAATTATATTTGTAGTACTTGTACTTACTGAACTACACCTGTAGTTTGAGTTGCAATGGAATGAAGAAATTGCAAATACTGTAGCTTGTTTTCTATTTGGAACTCCTACCCTTCAAAAATGTATGCCTCAAACGCTCTAAAAATCCAGACTGGGGCTTCAAGTGCTGAGGGTTTTACATTTTAATATGAGGGGATCCAGAGGGGTCTGCGAGGGTCAGAGCCTGTAGGTTGTGGCACTGAAGGAGGAAGCCCTCTATTCCACTGGCCCCTGTCATCGGATTACTGTAAAACAGGTTCTGCTCAGGGGGGAGTCCACCGTCAGAGCCCCAGTCGGAGTCTGAATCCGAGCTGCCGTTCGCAGAGCCCTCGGTGGCCGTCGGCGGGTAGCTGAGCTGCTCGAGCTGCTCCACCAGGTCACTGAACTGCAGAGCAGAGCTGCTCTCCGAGCGCACGGAATACGCCGGGAAGTTGACCATGGAGCTGGCCTCGGACGGGTTGTCAGACCCCGGCAGGCGAAGGGAGGAAGAGTCGGGACCTCCGTAGCCCGCGGACAGGGACTCGCCCGCAGAGCTGAGCCCCAGGTTGTCCAGGGAGCTGCACTCGGAGCGGTTATTAACCAGGGAGCTGGTCTCTGAACGACCAACGGTGCTATCAGAGAAGGGATTGGTGTTCCCGTTCAGGTCCTCAAGGCCCAGGCTATAGATCCTGTTTTTGCCGAGGTCACCTTCCTCAATGTAATCGAACTGATCGACTTTATCGTCGAGCCCGAACGAGTAGGCCTCGGCCGCCCCGCCATAAAAGGAAATTTCAGTTGGATCATCATCTATGAACTCCTCAGAGACCTGCAGCTGCGGATTGCCCAATGAGAACATGGGATTCTGCTTGGCGCGCAAGAGCTCAGCCTCGAAAGCCTCAGGTGTAAGAACCCCTTTCCTCTTCCCTCTTACTTCTCCCACCGAGCACCCCGTCCCCCTTCTCCCACCGTACTCACTATCCTCATTGCCATTTTGGGGGGGCTGTGATTGGGAAGTGCTACTCTCTACACACACAAACAAGGGGCTGCAGTCTCCTGCTGCCTGATTGCTAGGGGCACCTTGAAAAGCGAAGTGAGACGGGGAAGCAGCCTTGACAGGTTCTTCCTTCGGAGGGCTGGGGGGCCTGGTGGCTTGCGGAGGGGACAGAAGCTGCTGCTGATGCTGCTGCTGGGGAGGCGCTGGAGGTTGGCTCTGTAGGGGCAAAGGCTGGGGCTGAGGCTGCAGCTCCGTTCGTGGAAGAGGGCTGGAGATGTGCGCTGGCTGGAAGGACATGGCAGAGGAAGGGGAGCCTGGGGCCCTGAGACTGTCATTGAATGACAAACTCTGAAACGAGGCAACAAAGACAGAAGAAAACAAGAAGAAGTGAGGGAGGAGTAAGAAGGTAGAGGGTTAACAGGAGAGTGGACAACAGCAGCAGTTTCTCCATTATAATAAAATTTGTGGGATGTTTCACAAACAAAAAGTGTCAACCTCACAGCTCCACTGACCTGTTTTGGCACATCTGTGGCCAGGGAGCGAGCAGACATTCGAATCTTACTGTTCCTCCTGAATAAGACAGAACGCCACAGACTTAATAAAATGAAGGGCGAGTGGAAAATATTTGTAGGGAAACAACTTCTTTGTTATAAAACACAGAGATACACACCTCTGGTATGGTGTCCTCTTTGCTCCACTGTCCCTGACATACTCCACTAGCTGCTTCTGGGTCCTCCCACTGACAGACAGAGTTTAGAGTCAAAACACCAAACCACAAAACACTGCAGAGGCAGGGTCTTCACACGGGAGATTTCACCGAGGTACAGGCTTTGCATCGTAAAGTGGTTTGACTGAGCATTTATTATGACATGTAAAGCACGTACAGCCAAACATCGGAGTGTTTAATACCTGTATCTGAATGAGGAGCCTCTAGTGAAGAGAATAGCTTTGGATTTGGGTTGGGGTTGGTCCAACAGCCGGAAGAAAGAGTGATATTCCACGCAATTCTTCCAAAAGATCTTACACTGGTCTCTACTGGCCATCATAAACTCAAGAGTGTCCTGATGGGGACCCTAAAGACAAAGATCAAAAAGAAAAGAACAGAATTACATAATGAATTGGCCTCCATGAAAGTACATGTGGAATATGAAACGTAAGTAAAATAATACAGACTACTAAGGCAGGTCAAGCCGAAGGAAATTCATCCCTTTTTGTTTTGAATGAGAAAATGAATCCCTTTATTCATACATACATGGACCTCTGGGTGGAGCTTGATCAGGAACCGTTTTCTCTTGAAGCTCAGTTTGCGGATCTTGGACCAATTAAAGGTATTTATTTTTGTGTTGCCCTGGGAGAAATACAGATAAGCGGCAGCATTAAGCAAAGTTTCTGGGACTGAAGCTGATATTCACAGCAGACAAAAGGCGTGAGAGCAGCAATCACCTGAAAAACCTGAAGGCCCATGTGAGCCACAGCCAGGTTGATCTTGGTGCCTTCCCGGTCAGCTGCTGGGTGGAAGCGGACTCCGTACATCTCCAGTTTACGGGCGATCTCCAGGACTTGGAAATCTGATTCAGCTGGAGTCTGGCCCCTGTCAAAACACATGAAAACACCTCAACATTCTCCTCATTGACTCTTCAAATCGATCTTGAGAAGTGAACGGCAGCCAGTATTGATTGTGTAACGTTCAAGAAAACTGAACACAATTTGGAATTTGTTTTGAAATCATTGTTCATAAATAATGAAAATAAAAATGCCTCTAGCTGAAGCACGAATACCGCCTCTGTGTGCATGAGCTCCATGAGTAAGCTTTCATGAATTTGGCTCATTCAGACATTGCAAATAATCCCTTTTTACTACAATACAGCTGCTTCGTATCAAACGACAAATTTCTTCACAAATGGAAAGGAAGACCCATAAAACCTTTATGAATGTTTTCAAAATAAAACTGTAAACCTTAACAACAGCCAATAAGTCTGTCCAACTTCATTCAAAAAGCCTTAGCCCTGGACACTTCAGGCAGCACAATTAATCATGTATGATCATATATCACATTATATGACTTTCCACAAATTGCAGTCACAGAAAATTGCTGTAGGTATATGACAACATTTTGTTTGATTCATAATCTCCCCTGCATTTGAAAACACATTTGGTTATAAGATGGAAAAAGTACTGTAGCTCTTCAAATCACTGAGGTTAATAATCATGATTAAATGCATGATGACAAGATTTAGTCAAGTGAATATCAATTCATTCTTAATCGTGCAGCCAGAGTATGGCAGTGCATGAGAATGAGAATTTACCAGTGGCTGGGTGAGTCATGTTCAAAGATGACAAATAGTAACAATTCCAGAGAAGTAAAAAATTGTTGTATAAACCACTTTTGTTCCTGAGCAGCCAGTGGTTTGGACTGTGCATGGCAGCTTTTAGACTGCAAGTTCACTTGTAGGTTATCATCAAGTTCTTGAATTCACTACGCTGAGTTTTCACAGTCTTTCCCTTTGAATCAGCACAGGAAACTAAAAAAAAAACAGGAAGATCACATCATGGCTTTATGCAGAGTGGTATCATTCCGACCCTGTGACATTAAATCCTTTAAAACTTCGAGGATTTGGCTGGCATTATTTAAAACCATGTGATTACAATCAAACAATATGTTAGGAGGAGCATATCCGTCCACTCATCACCACATTCTAATTTTGTTCATCCGTTAAGCAGCGAAATCTCCTTAGGGCCCTCCCCTGCCCTACTGGCCTTATGGCTAATAGACTGGCCAGAGCAAGGGATTAGGCCAGGGTACTTGCCACACTGTGCTTCCACGCTGACAACTAAGGGAGGAGATTAGCAGAGGTCCCAATCTTAGAGCCACCTAATGGGTTGAGAGAGCCACTATTGGCTGTACAGCAGAGTTGTGTGAACAGGAAATCTGGTTGTGGGAAAGTGCTGTGAGTGGTTTTGCAGAAGCGGCAGATTACAATTACAAGCAGGACTCTGACAAGGTGCAGAATCTCTATGTAAGGTTGCTCAGCCTATAAATCAGACGCATAATAAGAGCGTAGTTTACCTACGACTGTTTAAAAAAACTTCTATGTCCTCTTCTCTCCTTCATATTTTTGCCCTTTATGTAATATTATTGTCCAAAAAGTTTAAAAGCAGCAATGTGTGGTTAGGGGAGCAAATTCATGGTTCATCCAACATTCACCAGAAATTTTTTGGCAAACAGTGGCATTAAATCACAGCATTCTGCCCCAAAAATGCAAACCACAGGCACATACTTGAAACAGTGACTGAGGAGCTTAGTGTGTTCCATTTGTAAAGATCCCCGAAAAGACAACAACCCTGTCAAGTCTCAACAGGTGAAGAGGTATGCATGTCTTAAACGCGGGGGATTGATACCTCGCATAAATCTGTAAACAGAGGCAGTATTTGTGTCTTCAGCATATGTTCAACTTTGTGTGTTTATGTAATCTTCCAGGAATTCTTTTTTTTTTCCTGCTGCAATTCTTGGTGCTGCTGCTGAACAGAGCTCGCTGACAGGCTCAGGACAGGGCCAGGAAAAGGGTAAAGGACAGGTATACCAACACATAGACTGATGGACAAATACAGAACACGAGAAAAACACAACATCAAGCAGCCCTAGGTCAACATGAAGCCTGCTTTGAGACAGACTCTTGAGGGGAGGCAGCAGCTTACAGGTGCCTGCGGTGGAGGTCCAGGATCTTCTCCTGCACTTTGTCTTGGTAGGGCAGCAGCTTGTTCACCCTCAGGAAGTCTCGGTCTGCTAGGTCATCGTAGTCGCCGATTTCCGCTGTGGTAAGACGGCAACATTTGTTACTCTTCATACAACGAGCTAACACATACTTTAATTAATCCCTTTCATTTCGACATTGGTGTATGTATAATAAAGGATCACAGGGGATAAAGTTGCATTAAGTAACGTTTTTACTCCTCTATAGCACAGAATGATCATAATATATCTAAAGGGGTTTTGTAGGGTTGTTGATCAATACCAATTAATTTATCAGACTTTCTTACACAAATTCACTTCCTAGATAGTACTGTCTGTTCTGGTACACACACCCCTGTAACCAACTTACACACAATTTCAACAGCTCACAAATGGAGGTCAGAGCTATGAATGAGCGACCAGTGTCACAGAACATTTTGTCCTCAAGCCAAAAAAGGAAATGACAAAGCGGTACCATCCTGTACTGTGATAAATTAACCTCTTCACGAGATGTGTAAGCTGGCTGGTTAGCCTCTGTTGTGAAAATGTGGTTTATGTCCCTTACAGGCAACCGTAAGATGCGCCTGACACCTAATCTTGTAATTTCTTGGTTTTCAATGGAGCTCAATGACTTAAAGCCCCTTTAAATAACGCAGAGCATCATCAGTCATTACTAGACAGTCAACTACTGTAGTGAAAAGACGGCTCTGAACATACACTGGACGAGATGAGAAGCCAGCAGGGCTCCAGTATTTTCTGTGCAGGTCAACCTGCCCTCCATCAGGTCTCTTTTCATCTGCAGGGAAAACAAGTACCTGTGAAAAAGCACAGAGGCTTAGTGTCCATCTGTTCCTACTCATCAGGAGTAAACACACACCAAGCTTATCAGGGATTATTTCAAGTATTTCTATGAAAATGACATAAGATGATAAGGGTCACAGTTTACTACCATGAGTGTAATATACATTTACATTAATTTGCCTACAGACTTGAGTATTTAAAAAAAAAAAAATCACCCTACAACATCTTAACACTGCTTAAAAAAAAAACTAGGGAAACAAGGTGACATCATGTAGAGATTTTTGCAGCTAAGCCAAAATGGAGTCTAATAGCAGAACTTAAAAATAAATCAGTGATAAAGATTAGATTTTTCTGCCCCTCAGAATCACAGGACAACCACTTTTCTCCGATTCAATGCAAATGACTAGTTTCTCCACGGTAGTCTCAATGGACCGTAATACAATGTGGCCAGGCTACGACACATATTGCGTTTTAAGTATGGAGCATTCTGGGAAATGTAGGAAATCACTGAGGGAAAGTGGGTTAACAAGAATGTAAATTATTGCACTTCATCATAAAATAACTCCTGAAATACACTGATAGTCACAGATTGACTATTTACATCAGCGTAAGAAAATCAAAGGGTGGAATTCCCCTTTAATAACTACAGTAGTATCATTGCGTTAAATGACAAACACATTGAATCTTATTACAAATGAAAGCAAAGGGAATGCATTCATTCATAAACTTAATTTTAAAGGCTTTTACGCAGCAAGACTCAAAAAGACAAAAAAGATCATGTCACACGTCCTCACACAACACTAATGATGACCAAATGCTGAACCATGTTTTCTTACTGGTTGTGGCCGAGCACTGAAAACATCAAAACATACTTGGTGAGGACAGATACTGCTGAACATGTTGCCCTGAAAACCACAATTGTGATCTTTTTTGGGGATAAAACAGTTGAGTTTCCAAAGCCACATGAGATACATGGAATATCCAATAGGAAATTACAGTCACTGACCTCGTGTACTCCTCCTGTAGCTGACCGGGGTCTGGAGGAAAGAACTTCACTGACAGTCTAAACAGTGTGTTTGTCGGCCCTGAAATACACCGAGACAGATAATCAGACCGCTGTCAGGCTTTCATCGGGCGGCATTCGGGTCGAGATTTGAGCGCACTTACTTCTCACTTGCTTCACAATGGGTTTTGTGGGCTCCAACCAAACCTGAAAAGACAGAATTATATGGTTTTTACAATGTAATGAGCACTTTCACAAACTGAGTGGTGACCGCTCTGCCTAAAACTGGTTTGGTAATCAAAACAAAACAAAACAGAAAACACAACAAAGCAAAAACAGACCCTGCGTGTGTGTGTGTGTGTGTGTGTGTGTGTGTGTGGTGGGGGGGTTGTGATAGCAGAGAGATGTTGCAATGTTGCGGGCAAAGTTTGGCTTCAAAGCCTCACTGTGAAAGATGGTTTGCTCTATCCCATCTGGGCCTGATTCAGGGAGGAATGCACTAGAGCCAGACAGATATATTGGAAAATTGATATTATCTGCTGACATTTTTTTTTTTCTAAAAGCTCAATACTGGCCGGCTACAAATATAACCGTGTTTTCAGGTTATAATAAATTCATGGAAAAGTTTCTATTTGGAGAGCGGCGATGCAAAGACAATAACATTTGTTGTTCAGTGGGGGAGAAAGCATGTTGTTACCATTTCTCCTTTAAAGGTTAAAGCCAAGTGACAGATGACATGCAATCACAAACCGTCTGTCAGCAGGTACATCATGCTCTCTAATTTAAGCGCTAGATCTGAACATCCTGCAAAGTAAGTATGTCCAGAACTCCACATCATCTGTTTATTTTACACTGTCAGGTCACCAACAGACAGCAACTTAAAATGTATATAAAGACCTAACAGCAGACTAGCAAATCTACTGTACAATTGTCACGAGCTCCATCCTCTTTGAAGAAACCGTCATAAATGTCTCACATGTGTCCTCCAGTGCTTTAAATAAATGTCTAGGTGGTCTTCAAATCGAGTTATGTTTATAGAACATCAGAACAATGGAAAGTACTGGAGCTTTTATTTGGGCACCAGTGCCAGGCAAGTTAAAAATATTCCGACAAGGCTGTATACTGGTCAAGTCCAGTTAAAACAAAACTGACTTACTGCTCTGCCAAAGAGCAGCAACTGAGAGGAATGACTTCAAAGTTTACCTCCCACCCAGACTGAAGCGTTATTGGTACTGCAGCAGACTGTACATCACTTTGCAGCACTCTTGAGCATGTTTTTGGTTTACTGTTAATCTAAACCTGACTCGTGACCTTTGACCTTTAAAGACACACCCAAAAAGAAGTAAATGTTGTTCGCCTTTGTAGGGCAGTTGTGAGTCCTTTACCAGAATACTTTTTTTTTCCCAATTCAAACGGGGGAAATGGAATAAACAGTCGCTGGTGCACATACCCAGTTCAGCTGCATGTTCTGGAACTCCAGGCCAAAGTAATCGCTCTCGATGAGGTTGCCTCGCTGGAAAACCTCAGACAGCAGGGCCTGTCCGAAACACTTCGGCTGGGGGAGAGAGGAGCAGAAAGGAGGGCGTCACTGTTTTCTGAATGTCAAAACAAAAGCCACATTTACAAATTTCAGCGGTAAGAAGAATGGCATTTCTTAAAAAAAAAAAAAACATGTAAAGAATCTCAAGAACATATTCTGCTTTAGGTGCTTTGTTCGTTTAAAATGGCTGCGGAGGACTCAGTTGTTGTCATACAGAGTTTAGACAAGCGATCAATGTGAAAACTTGATACGCTCGGGCTGAGGTTAAAGGGGTCATTCATGTGTTCAGGCTAAGCACAGAATAAACACTGTCTCCCCGTGTGCTGTGGAAAGTTTTCGGTATCTGTAAATGATACACCTAATTATCAGGGGAATACCGTCTGTCTCGTTGCAGTTTACGTCCCTGCTGACTAGTCTGCCTCATTTGGGCGAGTGAGTAAAGTGAAAAAAAAAAAATGTCATACTGTACATTTACGAAGTCTTATTTTACCAGGCCCTGAGCAGACCAGAAAATCACAAGAAGGAAATCTGCCTAAGTTTACCTTCACAACGCGCTGGGGTTTGTTTTCACTAAACGAAGGACTAATTACTATGTACTAAGAACACACTGCACTTGAGGTTTGGAATCCTAGCCTGTGACTTTTTGAGAAAATTATAGCCTGAAACATCTGGTTGTAATGTAAAATAGTATTTTTAAAAGCCTTATAAAAAGCACTGCTTTGCATTGGCAAAAGTGAAGCATTTCTACTCAAAGGATACCAGGAGATTTACTGTAGTTGGGCCGTTTTTATTGGGTTGATACAATCAAACATGCGGAGAATTCAGAAAATCTATAAACTGCAGGTGAAACCTAATGATACGGCATCCATAAATTCAGGAATCTTGCTGTAAAATGGCTTCTCCTGCTTTTCCATACATGTACAGTGTTTCATTTAGGTCTGATCTCAACCATAGAGCAAAAATTGGACTGTTAAAGTAGGTTCCCTGGGCTGTCTTTGAGCACAGGCCAAAACACACAGTCCAGACAGCACCGATAAGTAAAAATGCATCAGTGGCCAACAGTCAAGAGGCAGTCTGAGGGATTCTGTCTCCGTTTTCTGCCTTCAGTCGGGGTCAGTAAGTGCCAATTCAACATAAAGAATCAACATCATCAATCACAAAGCTCTGAGCGCACCCAACCAACCTCTGAAGCGCTTTTCAAATATCTAAACAGTGTTGTAAAGCAAAAAAAAAAAAAAAAATCTTTATGAATAAAAAAAAAAAAATGTGGTTGATGTCGAGCTTAAGCCAACACTTCCACATAATAACCCTCACATATTTTAAGTTTCCATTAAAGTTTTATGACTTTCTCCTCACCCCTCCTCCCCATTGTGCAACAGGGAGCTGTGGCCCTGTATGCACGGTAAATTACACTTGTTGTGTCAGTATTTTAAGTTGTGTTAAGTCAGGGTAAACAGTATGCTCCAGCTTTTTTCCAGGGGATATAAAGCAGAATCAGCAATGCCAGCCTAATTACTATTCAAATATGGAATTTACAATATATATACCTCTTAAATTAAGAGTAAACTACTACTACATGTTCACTGACACAGTTTTTTTAATGTCGTAACAGTTTTTGTGCAGACTCAGGCCGATGGGTTTGATGAGAAAACCAGCAGGCCGTGGCAGATGACAATAAACCGTTGGCAGATTTCTCTCTCCTGACTCGCCTTGATCCAACTGCTAGGTGTTGACTGGTGTGTTTTCAGAAGCCCCTCCCTTGTGTTACTCATTAACGGTCTACAGGAATGTTACTCCATTCACTGAGCTCTGGTCTGGAGGGAGAATAAAATCCCTCGAGCCTCCGCCCCTGGAGTATTCAGCATTATCCTCCACAATCTGAGAGGGAGGGATGACATTTTCACAGTGATCTAATTGCTCCCAGACTGCTGGGAAAAAGGACAAGGTACACTACTGTTGCATTCAAATTCACCGCTCGCCTCCCCCTGCATGAATATACAAAAGTATGCAATGTAATGGCTGCAGACAGACTTCTATATACTAGGCCTACCTCTTTGCATAGCCACATAATGCACATAATTTCCCTGGAAATAACTTCCTCTTACTGTGGCCAGGCTGGGTTATCTGTGTGTGCAATCAGTTATTGTAGGCAAAGCAGATATGGCTGCACGCATACCGTATTTTCAAATTGCGCCTGGCATTTCTGCATTAAAGGACAGGAACAAAAAAAGGCAGGGAGAGTAAGAGAGAAAGTGAAAGAGATAATACAATGTGACAAAGACGGTGAGCCAACATTGGAGTTTAGTACACAAACTTGAAAGCATGTGGTTTCCGCCTTGATCTGCAGAGTTACTGAGCACCTGGCTTTTTGCAGTGTTAGAATGCAGGTAAATGACATCACACAAGTCAAAGTCAATTCACAATCATGGCAAGATGTTTGTTTTGGTGTGCACATAGTACAATTTCAAAACTTTCTGCAGCACATTTAACCAGAACTATCAACCAAAATATTACCAAAATTGCAATATGTGCATGTGCAGTATGTGTTATGTCCAAATCACAGGAGCTGCATTTTTTTGATAACGGTAAAATGTGACAAAATAGCATTATAAATGAAGTACTGTGGTGGTACAAAGATGCCCTGACGTAAAATCCTACTCTCCAGACATGAGAAAACATATTTTTTAGGGACAGAACCCAGCAAAAATCACATCATTTTAATAGCTTTTTTCCTTGACAATAAAAATGATACAAAAAGTAGCATTCCCACTAAAATCAACAGTCATAGCACGTTTGCAATATCTGTTAAAATAATTACAATATGACTGCTTTACCATATATTTTATCCCTAGTAGTACAACTGCAAAAATGAAACTTAAAAGCCTTCACCTGGAGAAAAGCAACAACTGTAGCTCACAGCATAAAATCAGATAAATGGATGAATGGTGTTGGTCCTGGTCAACCAAAAGTATCTGAATCCATTCTGCTGTGGAACCAAGTTTGCCGCACATATCAGCGGGTTGCTACCTAGAATCACTGCCTGTGCTTTGAATTCCTGCACATCTGCGGTGCGGCAGCCAGGTCACACACATGTTCTCGCCCCAACTTGTGGTGTGGACGAGATAAAGGAGCTCTCGGCCTCATCCATTAAGGCAGGTCAGTGGGTGACCCGATCAAGCTCAGAAAGCAGCGGGGATTACGACAAGCAGATGTTTCTCTGGGAGACAAATCTGCCCTTGTGGAGAAGCCCTGGCTTGAAAAGCAGTCAGCTATGCGAGGGAACCACCCTGCCCGTGTTTAGAGACTGGAGGAAAAAAGATAAAAACACAGGTGCGACCCAAATTTCACCCGGCCTTGTTTAGATTCAGGGCTAGGCTGTACCTTGCATGACAGGTTGGGCATGGTTTGCCAAATAGCAGCTGATACTTAGCAGCCGTGAGTGAGCAGCGGACAGCTCTGTGTCGGGGCTTGTATTTGGCACAGTGGGAACGCACAATGACTTGCTCTTGGCACCAGGGGGATTTCCCATTCACACACATTTTAAGGCTCTGCAGCCCAGCGGCCACTTTCACAAGTCGACGAGAAGAGATTTTTTAAAGTTTAAAGGGCTCTCTGCTGATTGTCTTGGCTAAATGGTAACTCTTGTGTTCTGTATGGTCGGTGTGTTGACTGCTTTAGTCGGTGACAGCTGGCCAAAGAGTTTGTTGGCTGATAAAACACTGCCTAGTGGTAATCAGGATCAGGTGTTTTAGTGTGCCTTCTGCTCAGGTCTGCTGTGTCACCCAAACACTATCCAACATCAGCCTGGCCTCACAAGAACAAAACCTGACATAGATGGCGACTATTTCAGTAGCAGCCAGTTACTAACAACAGCTGAAACTATTAAAACTGGAAGAACAAGACAGAGTGGTGAAGTTAACTGAAGTTTATCCGGGTAAGTTGTTGTTTATGAGATGCTGAACTAGTCTGTGGCTTCTAGGCACAGTCAGAAAACTGTTACAGTTCTTCAACACACGGCGTGATAACGTGGGAGTATGATGCAGGGATGACAGATGAACGCTCAGCTGTACAGGTTTCAATTCAGAACACACGCACACTACTGAACCTCCTCGCGTTGTGGGAATAACTTTTCCGAGAATTACATGTTTCACACAAGACAACAGATCGCTAATTACAGTGCATTCCTGGATCAAAATTTGTGATAACCTCTATCACTTTTCATAATGTACTATAGCAAGGGGATATGCTTACAAGGCTTTCATAGAGACACATAATATTTTGCTTTTATACATATAAACTGGAATTCTCTGAAATCAGAGAACAAAACTGAACTGAGCGTTTTTAGATTACTAATCTAACATGACTGTGACTCCAAATCTGGCAAGATGCTCAAGGCAATGTAAGAGAGAGACTTTGAAAACAGTTGCCTTCCTTTTCATACTGTTTAAACTTAACCAAATGCCCATCTGTGTACTAGAATTTAAAAAAAAAGAGTACTACAACACAATAAAACTGATATAATTATTGATGATACAATGCCAGATTTTGACTGATCTGACATTCTCATGATGGCATTTCTGTAAAATGCCAGAGGCTCAAACTCTTTGGTCAAACTTGCTGCAGGGCTTCCCTCCCGAGCGTCCCCTCCCCCACCGCCCTGCTCAAACTCAACATTAGGCCCGACTGCTCCCTCTGAACTGCTCTTTTAACACCAGAAGTTGGCCCTCTGTGTGCAACCCCCCCTTCCCCACCTCCCCACTTGGTTGTCAACCTTGCTATTTATGTGCTTGTTTGCTAACGCGGAGCAAAGCCCGCTCGGCCTCCCTCCCACCAGCGTGTCACTGTACTGCATTCTCACACAGCTAGGTTCCACATCCCACCCTCAGCCTTTGCGAGTTGGAGCTGGAAGTGAAGGCCAGCGGAGGGGCTGTGCTGTGCTGGATAAAAGAGGCCTGTGTTTCACTGCCCTGCCTCCTTGTCCAGAAACCACAAGGCTGAGCTTTCTCCTGCGCTGGGTGTGGGAGGGGCCTGTGGACAACAGCCATGCAGGCAAATGTCTGCTGATGATGACCATGCCAGTTACCTGCAGCAGATGAGGACCAGCAGATCAAAGCACACCATCTGATTTGATTTGTCGACGCAGGTTTACAGAAATGGACATTACAGGGTCATGAAACCATGTATTCTGACATGGAGCCTGACCGATTACATGATGCCTATTTAAGTTGCATCATTATCACAAAAGATGAATCCATGATGCATGAAAGGTCGCAAAGAAAGTAGTATGACAAAGACAGAAACAATGCACGTGTTACAGATGCAACTGAAGATTATGTTCATTATCAATAAATAGAGCGATTTTTCTTTCTATTGATCAGTTAGACTACAAAATATAAAAATATTCACATCATAAGTTACCAAAGCCCAAAGTGAAGGCTTAGTTAGTTTAATCAGCACCCCAAAAAAGACCCTGCTTAAAAACAGAGTTTTCATTTTAGAATAATTTGAAAAAGAGAAAAAAAGCACAAATCTTAGTCTTTGCAAAATGTAGCCAGAAAATGGTAGTTATTTTTTCTTGTAAGTGAATAAAACGATTACTTGATCACACATAAATCAGTTAATATTCCGTCAATCCACTATTTCATAAACTGACTATTCATTTCAGCGCTTCATGTGTATGAGAGGGGACTTTACAAAATGGTATTTCTGATTCATTAATGTACAGTGAGAGTGGCAGGTAATGGCAGGCGACAGCGGCGGTGAGCCAGTGTACAAGGTATGTGCCTCGGGCCGCTCAGCCATCAGGACGCCGCGAGGGGTGAGGCAGTTTCTTGAAGGCCACAACCATTTGAAACATTCAACACTGCAATTTTGTGTCTATTTTTGCATACTGTATGCATGGGAAAACCAGGATAAAATTACATGCCGGGAAAAAGAAGTGAGACTGTTACACTGGGTTTCTTCTGTGTGATTGTGCTCAGGTAGTCGGACGTAAAAAGGAAACAAAAGAGAACGAATCTGGCACTTTGACTTTTCACTTTGGTCGATGTGTTGAACTTTACAGCCATCGTGCACGGACAAACAGATGCTCTTCTGCCACCAAGCCACAACTCTTCAGACTGACTGAGCAGCAACATTAAGCAGATGGATATCCAGTGGTGAACAACAGAGCCTCTCATACACCATCTCGCTGACGGCAAACTGCAGTCTGCTTGACAACAGGATTCATGTCATTCCCCTCTTGCAGCCATTTATTTCTGTCTGCCACCTCCTATCAACAGCATGCCCGGAGCTTACTTTGAACCCTGCAGGTCAAGTTCAATTTCCTTTCAACAAGTGAGGTTTATTATTCTCTCAAGAAAATGACAAAGAAATGCCGCAAAGGTTTAACAATTCCCAAGATTCAACGTTGCGCGGATCGACTTGCAAACAAATTAAACTTGTGTCTGTCAAATTCTATTAGCCTGAGACTCTGAAACGACATATGGTGCATAAGATTATGAAATGTCTGCCTCAGCAGTGCCCCCAAACTACAGCTGTCAGAACCGTTGTTGTTGTTATGGCTGCACAAAGATTTAGGCCAGACTCGCTCTTACAACTACGCCAAACTATTATGACAGGAAAGTAAAATACAGTAATATTACTGTGAAAAATAAAACTCTTAGACCCACTGGTCACTGACTCCTTTGGTTGTTTATTCACTCTGGAGATTACACTGATTTATTTTCTCCCCCCAGAAAAGGCAGGAAACATGCTCTGATATAGTGGCTTCCTCATTACTTCCTATGTGCCTTGTGAATGACTCCTGCAGCAGCTAGGCCAGTAAACATAGACAGGCACTTCACCAGTGTGGCTCTAAAAGTTTATTTAAGGAAATAATTACCACATTACCTAATTAATTCCATGTGCTCCTACAGCACCTGCAAAACCTCTAGTTTGTTTTCTAAATGGAAAAACATTAAATATTCTCATTTTCAAATTCTCTTAAATCAAATCATAATGTAATACTGCTTTTCCAGGCAGGATTTACTGTTGATATAATATTGAATTGCATGCTGTTACTGCACAAAAGGATGTTTATTAAACAGATTTTTTCAAACGTGTTTCCAGTGGGTCAGCAGACTTGAATTTCAAGTGGGAGAGCAGCGCGGACATTGTGCGTTGCAGTGATGCAAGCACTGGATTTGTTTATAATATATCCTATGATATATCTTGTTTGTCTGGCACTCAAGTGACATAGACTAAAATAAAATCTCACCATTCAAAAGAGGATGGATAATGTCAAGCTTGATGCTGGGAATTAAATCACAGTCCCCGTTAAGGCTATCCTAGATTACCAGTCATTTGTCACTGATGTTTACTGCATGTGGCTTGAAATAGGAAGCACTAATGCAATTTCTCCAGGATCCTAAGTTTGGGACAATGCACTGAGGAATAAACAGAGTGATATTTCAGCTTGTGTTCACAGGGCGTTGCAGTGATGCAAGACTACAATCTAAGCAAGAATAGAGAGAACAGACTCAAAAAAACAGCAGTTTAACAAATATTACAGGTTAACGGATTAATCCTCTGGCTGGTCACACATTAACTACAAGGCAGAGAGCTACCATTTGGCCCCGGAGCACAGATCACAGCCAGGAAACAAAGAAGTGCCCTGGTGTGTTACACTAAGTTGCCAGAGTAATAAGCCTTAAGGAGGAAGGGATTTCAGCACCAAAGCCATGCGGCATCTGTCACAAACCCGACGCCACACGCAAGAAGGGCTGCTCAGGGCCAAAATGAGATGTGGGTGAGATACTGCAGTTATATACCACTCTCTTTAAAAAAAACAACAAAAAGAAGAAGAGGGCAGTCTAGGAACTGCCATGAGGCTTTCTCTGGGGAAACCATGCATCAGTGACAAGCATCTTACCTCGATATCATAGAACTCTTGGGAGTCATCCAGCCCCATCACACGGATTTGTAGTCCTCTCCCGTGGCTTTTGCTCCCACTGGCCAGATTGGCACTAAGGCTCTGCCCCGGCTCCAAAGTGCTGATACCAGCGTTGAACTGGGAGCCCAGCCGTGTGCCCGGGGTCTGCAGGACCCGGTAGGAGCCCTCTATCTCCCCCATGACTGCTCCCAGCAGCTCACCCTCCTCGCTCCTGCAGACACAGGGGGGGGACAGCAGCATCAGGTCATTTCCAGGCTTGTAACAAAATGCAATGACTAAAATGAGGTCTAACTGTGTCTGTGGTGATCAGAAGGTACCATGACGCTTTGGGAAAAGTGTTTTCAGCAGGTGATGAAGCTCCTCGTTTGACACAGCTTTTAAACGTCTCAATCCAATAAGGAAAGATTGTCTGAGGCTTTCGCTAGGCATGTGAGTCCCATTCAAATTACGTGTACCTTAATAAGTTTACTTAAGGAGACCAGCTTCACAGTTCTGATAATTCACGGTATCCCTGCTTAGAGTTTAATGGGCCTAAATTAAAATACAACTTCAAAGCAGGTAGTATAATCAAAGTATAATCAATTAGACGACGTAAAAACAAAAAATATATGACCGCATTTAAGTTCCGATTTACATGTGGGCCTCACTGGAAAACTGGGTCAGGAAGATTTAATTGCTGAAATCAGTTAAAACCTTAAGAACTACAAAAAGCAACGACCGAAAACAACCTTTGCAAAATGCACCAAGCGAAGACAAATCTTTACTAGGTGAGGCTTTCTTTTTCCTATAGGAAAAGACCATTGGATACAAGGCTGCCGACGAGAAGCGAAACAAAGTATAGATTTTCTTGACCGAGTTTACTTCTTGAAAAAGAAAAAAAAAGATAGAGTAGTCGGCTGCTTCAATAAGTTTTTCATAAAGTAGCCCAAAACTTACCCTTATTGTCCGCCTGGAAAAAGAAATACTATAAGTTCGTATCATCGAAAAGGACACAGCTCCAGTCCATGGTCGTCGTCGTCCAGAGGAGTGCGCACACAGACTAGTTTGTCATTGGGTAAAGCTGCTCCATTCGTCCTACCATTGGTTCAAATGGCATCGGATTGTAGGCTGCCTAACACTAGGGAGCCAAGATTTACCTTCCTTCGCTTAATATAGCTTTGATGGGTGGAAAATAAACTTGTGTGCCCGAAAAATGATATGGTGGGGTTATTTAATTAGGACTTGTGAAAGTTTTAGAATTTATGGCTTCCAGCTTTCGTGTTATTTACATACGGGACGATAGTTGGCAACACCCCTGGGAAATAAAATCACTATTTTATGTTGTTGTTGTTGTTTTCTTTTTTTTTTTTTTTTCTTTTTTTTAATCTCACATAAGTCACCATGAAAAAAAGAATAAACCCGCTTCCATGTTTGGGCTGAAGAGTCTGACCTGTAGGATAGATCATGGCAAATCCATCTCTTATTTTCTATTTTTATTTTTTTCCCCCACTAATAATCTTTCAAATGATAGTCTTTGTATATTAAGCGCTACCCACTTAGACCAAACACACTTTGAACTCAAGGAGAAAACAGTGTTGTGTATGCAACGTGTTTACCATTAGGGAGGATCCTGTGGAATGGAGAGATTCTGCCTATCTGATCTATACACTGAAAGCTATTTAAGAGCTTGTTTACATCACATATGATGAGTTTGTTCGCTTAATTCGCACTTCTCCGCTGTTTTGCAGGAGCAGTTGAATGGAGTCAGGTTGAAGTAATAGGCTACCTAATGCAAGAGAAAAAAGTAGAAGGAAAAAACTTTCATTGGCATTGTAAAGGAGCTCCCCCTGCTGGAGTTTTTGTTAATCGTCCCAGATAGAAATCTGGAAATTCAGGTAAAACATAATCATGCGTCACATAGGTAGGTCCTCAATAGAATATTCTTATTTCTATATTCAGTTCACTCCTAATGGAAAAGAAAAGCTTTTCAAAGTCAAATACGCCATATATTGAGCTCATGACTGGAGGACCAAGGACTAAGATTTTACACTAATATTAATTATAAGCATCTGATATCACAACTACTAACACTATTACTATCAACAATAATAATAATAATAATGAGAAGAAGAAGAGAGTGGGAAATCACAATTTTGCATTGGTTAACAATAAAAGACCAGGCATTTGGGCATCTGACACTTTTTTTTCCTATTATTGTTATTTTAGCATTTATGCTTTATTCGACAGTGATAATGGAAAAGACAGGGAAGAGAGAGGGGATGACATGCAGCAAAGGGATGATGATACAAGGTACGCGCTCTACACAGTGACCTACCAGGACACCATATCTGACCCTATTTTGAGAAATTTAGTCCCTGATATCAGAACAGTTTGCCTGAAGAGGTCATGCTTGCTGCTTTTTATGCTTTGTATCATTGGTGACCTATTCCTATTTCTGGCTCGTAACCAGTTTTTAATGGCTCTTTCCACCATGTAAAGGGACTGCAGCTGAGTTGGGTAATACTGGTACATTCGCATCAATGTCCATCAATTAATGTGCATAAACACGTACATGAAGAGGGAGATCCGAAGGTTTTCATTTTTTGTTCCTCATGCGGAATACAGCAATTTCAAGCATCAGTCATTACTTTAGTTCATTTGGCCTGTGTTTAAAAGTGTTTATTTCTGGTTTACAGATGATGTGATATGTAACAATAGGATACAATGCAATAATAAAATACAATGCAATACACCACAATTTAACACAACAAAAGGTGTGTGAAATAAATTTAACAGAAACCATCTCTATTCCCATCATTATTCCAACACAGATTTGTATCTATTTATTGATTGATTGAGCCATTCATTCAATCATTCATCTGTTGTCTTTAACCTACTCATTTCAGGGTCAAAAGGGCACTGGATCCTGTGGGTGGAAGGCAGGGAGACAGTCTGGACATGCCATCAGTCGATCACAGGGCTGTTTATAGTTTTGGTCACACGTAATGAAAGTCCTCATTTCTTTACGCATGCCCCTAGGCCTCAGTTCACCAGACCACAGACTAGACCGCAGAGCAGAAGTTGCTCCTCCCTGACGGATCATCCCATGATGCACTTTGTACACAGGACAAAGCAGAGCTTGGTGTGATTGAAGCACAGACACTCTAACTCCACATTGAAAAGATTACAGATTACATCTGTTTGATTTAAACTAGATCTGTATTTCTGATCAGCAGTATAACACATGCTTGCACATGTTCACACAAACACACATGCAAATGAAAAATGATGATGATTCAGGCTCCTAGCTGGGGAGAAGGAGCAAATTCTGGATTAGTTGGCTTTTCTACATTTCCACTGTCTCGTGCTGTGTTCATTCTTTTCTTTTGAATTCAGCAATGCCCATGTGTGCTGAAATTTGCTCAGTGGGTGGATTTGAACTGCAGTTGAAAAATTGATGTTCGCATTATATTTCTTCTCCTGGTTCACAGTACTGTTGTATTATCAGGGTTATAGGGATACTGCTACTACGATGATCTTTAAAAACGTTTCCAAGAAAAAAAGAAAGACCTTATTTTCTCAGCTATCTCCTGTTTTCGCCCATTGCTCAGATATGGTGCACCTGCTGGCTCAGTAGAGAAGGAGACGAGTGCTTTCACTCTATGGGATTCACTATGTAGATAGAAAGAAACAGTCTCATCCAGTTCATCACCTCAATTGTTACTGCATTCATTCGTTGACAAATTGAGTAAGACAGTCATAATTCACGTGGAAGTCAATTTGCAGGTTGAAGTACTTTCAGGATTCAAGCATGAGCAACTTTGAAAATTTCGGTGTTACCGAGTAATTAGGGCCAGTTCCCGAAGAGATGTGCACTCTTTCCGGATCAAATCAAATCACTCTAAAGGTCTCACAAAAATACACACAAATATAACATGTTTGTAAGTCAGCTGTTTTCAAGTTTGTGATTGGAAGGGTCTGATCTTGAATCCCTGCCAAAATGTTTTGAAGTTGATTTCACTGTGTCAGGTTCTTGACAGCTGGGTCCAGTAAACTGTGAAGCAGTCATGTGTGGTGTGTCCCTACCTGAGGAGCAGCTAGGACTCAGGAATAACCCCTTTCTTGCTGAACTATAGTTTCAGACTATTTACATACCGGTGTTCTCCAGGAAACAGACTGTGTTGCTTGACATGCACCATTGCTCGATGAAAACCGATGCTTTTCGGTTTGTATCAGTTTGAGAACATTTATTGCTGTAAAGTGGGCATGAGCTTGAAAGATTCATCATAACTTGAAATTTGATGGCACTGCAGAGGAGCATTAGGTAATCATAAATGGATATTTCATCTAGTCTATCACATTGGACTGGTCGTGGATCTAAAAATGCATTGAGCAATTACATGGGATCCCCCCTGAATTGTCATTTTTCAAGATTAAATTCTGTGTTTGGCTACAGAGTTCAACCAGTTCATAATTATTATTTTAATTATTGGCATGGAATACCATACTAAATTACAACAACAACAACAACAATGACAACAACAACAAAATAATAATTATAATAATAGTAATATTAATAATGACAATAATAATAATACATTTTTTTTATTTAATCATTTACTAAAAGTGGATTTTGTTATCCCAAATGGCACCTTTCTGAAATAAGAGGACCTGACAGAGGTAAGCAGTTAACATATTTACAGACCTAGATTTTGAGTAGTTTTGTTTGCATGTTTCTCAAGCACTATTCAACAAAGCTCATAAGTTATACAAAAGAGTCTTCTTCACTCCATGAAATAAGTTGTTTGTAATCGGACTCTTTGACATGACGTTGGAGGACATGATTGGTGGGCAGCACTGCTATATATTAGTCAGGCTTCAGTCCCACCTTCTCGCCAGTGGAATTTCATCACAGCTTCTGCACCTTTAGGGCAGACGAGAACATAAAACAAGTAAGTGTCTCATACAGGCTCTTATTGAATATTCTTATAATCACATTGCATACAGTCTTCCATATACTTGACCAACGGGTACTTGCTATCGGAAAGACAGCCTCTTGGTGTAGCTAGCTACAGTATGGTCCGGCCTGACTCCGTGTCATTTCTCCCCTGCTCAGCTGTATTCCTTATGCCTACGTGGACTTAGCGAGCTAGTAGTGCAGCTAGTAGTAGCTAATGCTACAGTTCTCCTGATACTTTTAACACAACCAGCATGCCAGATAGCGTTGGCTACTTTATGAAAAACAATGACATGCTTAGTATCTCAATCTTATTTTTGAATATTACTGTTTTCGACCAACAGTTCCTCTGTTGGTCTAATGTTCGCTAAGGTACCGCTGGAAGTTTGTGTTGGTCAGTTTGAGTAAGCCAAGCTACCTAATGTTAGCGTATAGCTATCTACCGAGCTACGTGTCACAGTCACACACGCCACGGTCAAAGTTTTTAGCAAGTTGGCTAACTAGCTAGGGCTATGAAGCTAGTATTCCCAAGATCAGTGATTTTACCTATTAATGGCAGGGGGACAAGTGTTTGCTAGGCATTTGACGTTATCTTAGTATCCAAAACAGTTATTCTAAGGATAGTTTTTTCTGAATTTTGATGAATTTTTGATGGTTGATTAACGCTAGCCAACATGACGCCAGCCAGTGTTAACTCTAACGTGTCGTTAGTAGCTAACTTGCTAATGCTAGCACCCTAGCTAACCAGCTACTTAAATCCTTAATCCAGGATTTGGGTATGTAACGTTACAGATACTCGACGACTGGAGCTACATAGGAAATTACTTTTCGGTCCCACTGAGGTCTAGACGTGTTGGCCATTGTTAACATGTTAGCTGCATTGGGAGTCCCTTATTGATCCGAATTGGTGAACGTGAATTAGCTAACTCTCAGATAACTAACTTTGTATACGTCGACTGACCATGTTTGTGGGATTGGGGTTAGAAGTTATGACTGATTATCTAACTGTTCACGCACTAACAGTTACCTGGGCCATTATAAACTAGTCTGAGTCAATCAATTTGGCAATTTTAAGATATCTGTCATAATCTAACTTTTCTAAATAGAAGCCAACAAATATAGCTATATTGACTTTATTGGTCACTTCTATTTTGTTGACACAAGTACAGTTTGTCTCCATAACATTTTATATAGAGAAACTTGTAATGATTAACTGTCTGTAATTACTAGGGGTATAAGAATGATCGGTCTGTCACTAATTGTTGAACTTGTCTTATCTATGTTATAGAAAGCTATACTGGTCAGGGTAACTGTTTTTGTTTTTAGTAACTCTGTTAAGCTAAAGACTGAAAAGAGAAGATAGTAAGCTGTTAGGCTACATCTAATCTGGACTGGATTTTTTATATTTGTTGCTTTGGTTTTCATGCATCTAGAATATTGCACTAGCTACCTGGGCCTATGCTTGTGAAAGCAAACACCCATGCTCAAGTTGCACTACAGAGGAATTCCTTGTCTTCACAAATGATTTTTTTTCTTTGGTGTTCAGGCAAAAGCTGGCAGGCTGACGCGAACTGGCAGCTTTACAGGACGGATTATCTGGTACTGACCATTTAGCTGGTAAGATATTACTACTAAGCTCAAGCACTGACACTTAACCATATGCATTGAACAGCATATTGTTTCATATACATTGATTTCAATGTGGCGTGGCCCCTACTACTAGAAGAATGACTGTGTAAGCACAAAAATGTAATTACAGTGCAGAAAATTCATGTGGCCCTTTTGCGTTCTGTGCCCTAAAATTTGGAAATTGCAACAAAAGCACAATTGTCTGTGTCATGCTTGAAAAATATCCAAATAAGAGCCATTCTTAAATGGTAAAACCTACTGGAAGAAACTCTGCAGTGGCGCATAGAAAAAACATGAGTCTCAGAAACACAAGTAACCACACAGCTGCAGTGGATACTGTGCTAGATGTCATCACTGGATATAGGCCTACCTGTTGTATGGATTTTAGATCTTTTTGCCCATACCATTTTAACTAGAGGATTATTACATAGCTAAATTGGCAAAGAGGTCTGTGTGCACTTCTGAGAACTTGGCACAGGAGCCTTAAGTTTACGAAGCCTGACAAGAAGAGGCCCCTGAAAGGGTTTTCTGAAGTGTGTATGTGTGTGGAGGGGACGGCCTACTCTAAGGACTCCCAGCTGCTGAAATGGCCACCTCCATATTCAAGCTCGTTGTGAATTTCCCTCAATTGCATGTTCTGTGGAACAATCGTAAATGAAAGCCTAAATGTTGACCAGTTCTCCATGACATCTGGGAGTTATCTTTCTGTGCTTTGCAGATGAATTGCAGGCATGCCTAGGGGCAAAATCCACCCTAAAATAATTCACATACCTCAGCTCAGATGGTTTTGTTGGTCTTCAAGTAAAAGCTGTTCACTTCACCTATCAAAGCAGCTTTACGTTTTTTGCTACAGATCAGATCCTTGGCTCTCTGGTTTCCTGCTTTTGGACAAAATTATTCATGTTCGCATAGGTAAAAAAAAATGGCATTCATGAATGTGGTGTTAGGCTGTATTTTTGCTTTAACACCATCCTATGTGGATATACTGAGATGTCAGTGGGGAAATCCTCTTAACCTCGGAGGCTACTCACAGAGCTGCAATACTTAGAATAGCACTGGATCTGAACAGTTCAACAGAGCACTAACTGGTTTCTTCCTTGAAGGCAAAGTGTGGCCATACCACTCAACACATGCTCAGGCATAATCTCTGTGCTTCTGTCAGTCTAAACACAGATTGACACAGTGCTCACATGGTAATTGAGGAGAACTGAAATTATTCTTTGAAAGGCTTGGCTTCCTTTGATAAAGGTAGATTAGATTAGAATGGTCATCTCAAAGTCCACCTATTGATAAGCTTGTGTATCATGCTAAACCAGTATATTTTACACTTTAAAGAAATGTTTCCATCCCTTAGACCAGTCCAGTTCATTTTAGGCTGGAGACACACTGCACAACTTTTAGGCAAGTTTTGTGTAGTTGCGCCGGACCGTGTCCTATGCAGCTTGCCCCCCAATCCGATCGGGACCATCACAGTTATCTATCCATCCATTTTCCATACCTGTTTAAGGTCTTGAGGGGGCTGGAATGTCTCCCAGCATGCATTTGGCGAAAACCAGGGAAACACCCTGGTCAGATTGTCACTCGGTCACGTGTCTAACAGAGACAAACAAACACAATGTTCACACCCACAGGCAATTTTAGAGTCTTTAGTTCACGTGGCTTGCATGCCTTTGGACTGTGTGAGAAAACCAAAGAAAACACATTGGTAGAACATGCAAACTCCACACAGAAACCGAAAAGTCACCAACATTACACTCCGCTTAGGTCTGTTGACACTGAACTGGGGGAGGAGGGGTACCCAGAAATGCTATGAACAGCGTGCAACTACAGGACTATCTGATGCTGAAATTTTTGAATATCATATGTAATAATGCAACATTGGTTAGATAGACACCAGGCATTCCAACACCCTTTTTTTTCCTTTTTTTTTCTTTTTCCTCCCATACAACTGAGTTGCAGAACAAAATGTCCCATGACACGAGAAATGCTAAAACTGATAGTCTGTATTGGGGAGCACTAGTTACATACAAGGATATTGTGAATTCTGCATTTGCAAAGTATTTCACTCTTAATGTCAACAGCTTTTTAAAAAAATTGTGTTAACTTTCCTTCCAGTGGCACACTCGGACTCTGTGTTAACGTGGGATTTTGACCATGAGCTCAGTCGCTGTACTTACGCAGGAAAGCTTTAATGAGCACCGCAGCGGGCTCTTGCCAGAGCAGAGTGGTGGTGAGTATATGCTGTGGGTTTGATAACTGGATTTGAATGCCACAATTGATTCTTAAAATGCAAACACAGAACCCGTATGGGGACTTGTCTTTATCTAAACTTTTCCGCTCTGTGTTCAGCTGTGGCAGGATCCAGTGGTGCAGGGGAAGAAGATTCCCTTCCTACCTACAAGGATGCCTTCCCCCCTCTGCCTGAGAAGGCAGCCTCACCTGAGGGGACCCAGGAAACGGCCAACGCCTGGACATCTAAGATCCGTCCTCTGAAGTCTTCTGTTATCACCCAGGTATAAAATTTTTGTAGGAGCAGCTACAACAGTTTTGTTATAATGTTAAACAGAAAAGTCAGGTGAAGGGTTAAGAACACTTCCACCCACTTCCTTCCACTCTGATTCTGAGACTGACACCAAAACCAAAACCTGGTGTTTTACCACTGATGTTTTGAATAATAGGAAAAAAATGTTCAGCTGTTGAGCTGTACATATCTCAACATCAAAACAATCATAACAACTTGGCCTAGTTTACTTTTGGGAATATGAAAAATATCCCTTCAAGAAACAAAATACGAACAGGAATGCAAGGTACACTGCCAATAAGGTGTTTTGTTTTTTTAACCAGTGTGAGTACTTTAGGGTGCAGGCTTTTTGTTTTAGTTTTGACTATAACCTCAGTGTTAGAAGACTTTTTTCTGTTCTGAGGAATATAGTTATGTTTACATTGTATCTTTTTAGAATGAGTTAAATGAATAGTCTATACGAGTTGTGGTGCTCAGAAGCACTTATTTGCTGAGTGTGTTTCTGCTGGAAGCTCAGGCTCTTTGTGTTTACAGGCGGTTATAGAGACACATGAGACGTGTGACTCTTGAGACTGTTTTTGACTCTTAAACTTGCCCCACTGGTTTTGAGGACTTTATTTGGTTAAGCTTAACAAAACTGGTAGCCTGCCTAAATTATCTTAGACGTAATCCATGTCTCTCTTGTATGCAAGTAAGAATCTGACTTTGTACCGTATTGACCTGCATATAAGACGACCCTGATTATAGGACGACCCCTCCTTTCTCAAGACCCATCTTTTGGAAAAACCGTTTATAAGGACCAAATCTTGTTTTAATAAATAAAATAATTTTATTTGAAAATAATAAACCACATTGTAAACAGCAAAGAAGTCTGTTGTATAACCTTTAAATTAAACTTTAACTTATAAATAACTTAAATGAAATTGTCACATTTTAAATTAAAATAAATATGGTACACCTGTATACCATAATAATTTTTGTAAATGAGTGACTTATGGTAGGTGTATTTTTATACTGATCAATTTCACAGACGCGGCAGGTTTGGGGACCACAGTAAGCTTTGCTTTGACTGTTAGCATTTTTGAGACTCTGTTTCTGGGCTGGCCATCTCCGTATGTTGTTTGACGATTCTGCAGCGTTTATCACCATCATCTTAAAGTTAGCATCAAAGCTTCTTCTCATTTGTTGTTAACTTGCCCTACTTTTGAGCCACTTTATTCGGGACGGTCACTATGTCTCTCCATCTTTCAGGCTCCCCTTCACTAGTGTAAGTTTTGACAGTCCCGGTCAAAAGGGGCTCATTCAGGTTACTAGTAATAGGTGCCACCTGTTGTTGCGGATGTATGTTGAAGTATAAAAGTCTAGACCCCAAATATAGGAAAACCTTACTTTTTCAGATTTATTCATAGGAACAAAATCCTCTTATATTCGTGTCAGTACGGTAATTTAATTTGTGAAAGGCTGCAGTTACTGATTTTTTTTTTATGATAGTTAAGCACTTATGTTTGGTTAAGCTTTTCGTTTCCTATTTGCTCATGAACACAAATGCATTTATTGGAAATCATGTGGTCCCTCTAGCCACAGATGACAGAAGGAAGCCAAGACTTTTTTTATGCTATTGAGAAATAAAATGGTGTGACACAGCAAGTTGTTTTTTTGTCTTTGTTACTTTAAGACTGTAAGGGATGTTGAGTCATTCACTCGTCATTGCTAATGCAAAGTTTCTAACCATGATTTGGTTTTTGCTGTCAGGGCTTTTTTTTTTTTTTACTTATGTCTGCATTTAAAAATTGAGTACTTGGCTTTCCTTTTGGGTCAAGTGAAACTTCTCCACAGAGCTCATTTGGCTTTTGTTTCTTTTTCTAATGAACTAGGTTTTCCATGTGCCACTGGAAGAGCGCAAGTACAAGGACATCAACCAGTTCGGGGAAGGAGACCAAGCGAAGGTCTGTGTGGACATCATGCACAAGACCGGAGCCCACCTGGAACTCTCCATGGCTAAAGATCAGGGCCTCTCCATCATGGTGTCTGGAAAGCTGGATGCTGTGATGAAGGCCCGTAAGGAGATTGTGTCCCGACTGCAGACTCAGGTCAAGAGTTTTGTCCTTGTTTATGATCTGGATAACTAAAATGTCTTGAATTGAAGACAGTAGAGTTAATTGTAGTTTTTATTTTTAACAGGCTTCAGCTACTGTTGCCATCCCCAAGGAACACCATCGTTTTGTCATCGGCAAAAACGGGGAGAAGCTTCAGGAGCTGGAGCTCAAGACTGCCACCAAAATCCAGATCCCACGACCTGACGACCCCAGCAACCAGATCAAGATCTCTGGCACCAAGGAGGGCCTGGAGAAGGCAAAGCATGAGATCCTGCTGATCTCTGCTGAGCAGGTAACATGCCACCTCAGACATGATGGCTCATGACCTTTCATAACAAATCAAAGCAGTAGCTCCGTTTATAGACAGTCAGACAGACAGCTTTTCTCATTTGAAATTTGCATTGTTATTAATATTAGACAATTAATTTGTTATGACCACATGTCTCATTATCATAAGACAACATCACACTGGGTGGGAACTAAACATTCAAAATCTTTTCACTGAAGCCTTATCAGACATTAAATATGTTTTGGGACCAGAATCTATATAGTGATAAAGTGTTGGGGCTTTTTCTGTGTTATAATGCAAACCCTCTTTTGCATTAATGTGGAATTCATTTTTACATACATTTCATGAGAGTAGATTTAAGATTTTTTTCTACTTCATTTCACTGTTACTATGAAAGGAAGAGGGACATCTTGTGGTAATGTGAGTTATGGTCTAAATAAATAAATAATAATTCACTGAATCATAAGAGCCATCATTTACTTATTGATAGTTCATTTTCCTGTGATCATGGCATGCAGATAGTCATTGCTGTGGTTCAAAGTTGGTTTTCTGATGATCACACAGTTGCACTGGCCTGCCATGTCAGAGTGGATTATAGCTTTTAGAGAGGCGGATTCTTGACAGTGGCTGATATTTTTTTTCCTTTTTTCTTCACTCCTATCACACCTCTTTCAGGACAAGCGTGCTGTGGAGAGGGTGAACATTGACAAGGTGTACCACCCATTCATCACCGGTGCCTACAATAAGCTAGTAGGAGAGATGATGCAAGAAACGGGTGCCCGCATCAATGTCCCCCCTCCCAGCGTGAACAAGACGGAGATTGTCATCACTGGGGAGAAGGAGCAGGTGGCCCTTGCTGTGGCTATGATCAAGAAAATTTCTGAGGAGAAGGTATGTTAGTATGTTAGTATTGATACACATTATACTAAATACTTCATACTTTTAAGTTGAATGTTAAACATGAAGATTTAAAAACCCCAGACAGTTTTTCTAAGCAGTCTCTAGACGGTCTGTGAGATACCAAAACATGACAAACAAAACAGGCACTCCCTGACCAGTTATTCTGTTTACTGCAGAAGAAGAATGCCACCACCATTGCAGTGGAGGTTAAGAAGTCTCAGCACAAGTATGTGATCGGCCCCAAGGGAAACACCCTGCAGGAGATCTTGGAGAGAACTGGTGTGTCAGTTGAGATCCCACCTTCTGACAGCAGCTCAGAAACTGTCATCCTTCGTGGGGAGCCAGACCGGCTGGGTCAGGCTCTCACTGAAGTTTATGCCAAGGTACGGAACATTTCAGAAGAGCCTTGTGATGCACTGTTATTGAGAAAGTGACAGAGTAACTTTAAAAAATAAAACTGATTCCATTTGCAGGCCAACAGCTATACTGTTTCCTCGGTCTCAGCTCCTTCCTGGCTTCATCGATTCATTATTGGCAAGAAGGGGCAGAACTTGGCAAAAATTACCCAACAAATGCCCAAGGTTTGTGGAATGACAAAGTTTTACTAATTTAATTGCAGTAATTTTACATCTTTACAGGATTTTTATTTTTTTTTAATTCAAAATGTTTTGTTTTCAGGTGCACATTGAGTTCACTGAGGGAGAGGACAAGATCACCCTGGAGGGTCCCACCAAAGACTTGCAGATGGTGCAGAGCCAGATTGAAGCCATCGTTACAGATCTGGTGAGGCTTAAGTCGTGCTGTCCAGGCCATAGTTCCCAGTCAACCGGGTCAATCTCTAATCCCGAAGTCAAGTGGTAGAAAATCTGTAAAAGTAGATTAAGTTAAACAAAACTGGAGATTAGTACAGATCTTCTATCTTAGGAAATCATATGTCAAAACATATTTCGCTTAACACAAGTTCTTGTTCTTTACTCACATCACATTTCTTAATTTTGTTTTTGTTCATCTAACAGGTAAGCCGTATGGATTATGCAGAGATTAGCGTGGATCCAAAATTCCACAGACATCTAATCGGGAAAGGTGGTGTTAACAGTAAGTATTGTTATTTTTATTTAAACTCTGTTCCTGCTGGAGGCCGGTCTGAAATGCAAACAGTGCAACAAAATTGGATCAAAATCATTTATACTCCCTTAACTGTTTTGTCTCATAGTCAATCGCATCAAAGAGCTGCACAAAGTGACTGTCCGCATACCCCCTGACAATGAGAAAAGCAACCTGATCCGCATTGAGGGGGATCCCCAGGGTGTGCAGGAAGCCAAGAAGGAGCTGCTTGAGCTTGCGTCACGCATGGTTAGTTCCAAGTCTAGTTTAATGTCAAGATGTTGCCAATGGGATCTCTCGGTAGGCCAACACTGAATTTACTCTTTCACAGGAGAATGAGCGTACAAAGGACCTGATCATTGAACAGCGTTTTCATAGAGCCATCATCGGGCAAAAAGGGGAGAAGATAAAAGAAGTGCGCGACAAATTCCCCGAGGTGAGTTGTTCGAGGAGGAAATACACCAGATCACGTCTGTCGGATTGTGGTATTTATATTGAAGCGTTACTGACTGGCCAGTGGCCCTTTTTGGATTGGATTGCTTTGTACTGAACCCATTTCAGTTGCTTAACTTCAAAAATTATTTTCTTCAAGGTCATCATCAATTTCCCCGACCCAGCGCAGAAGAGTGACATCGTTCAGCTTCGGGGCCCACGGACTGAAGTGGAGAAATGCTCCAAGTTTATGCAGAAGATGGTGGCTGAAATGGTACATCTATTTAGCATGTTTTTGTGTAAAATATATTACAAGAAACTGTTGATATGACAGAGCTACAGTTTAAAGAGCATTTCTACACAGTATCTTGTTATTATGTAGTTCTCAATGCCATAACAAAGAAAATTTGTTTTTAACCCCCTGACTCTCTTGTTTAGGTGGAGAACAGCTTCTCTGTCTCCGTCCCCATCTTCAAGCAATTTCATAAGAATATAATTGGAAAAGGAGGAGCAAATATCAAGAAGGTATATTTAAGAACAAAGCACATCTTTCAAGGAAGTTGTCAAAGTCTTTCTAAGTGTTTGTTGTGACACATCATTTTCATTCTGTTCCTTTGTAGATTCGGGAGGAAACTAACACAAAAATCGATCTACCTGCTGAAAACAGCAACTCTGAGATGATTGTCATAACTGGCAAGAAGGCAAACTGCGAGGCTGCCCGAAATCGCATCTTGGCCATTCAGAAGGAGCTGGTAAGGAGTTTTTTGTTTTTGCTCCTCATCCCCTCAGTGTCTCTTACACGTTGTTAGATGAGTGCACATTTAAAACTGTACATGGCCTAATTGATGTCTCATCTGCATTCAGGCAAACATCACAGAGATGGAGGTTTCCATTCCCTCAAAGCTACACAATTCCCTGATTGGGTCAAAGGGTCGCTTTGTGCGTTCAATCATGGAGGAGTGTGGTGGCGTGCACATCCACTTCCCCTCTGAGGGTTCAGGCATTGATAAAGTGACCATCCGAGGCCCTATTGAGGATGTGGAGAAAGCCAAGCAGCAACTGCTTGCCTTGGCAGAGGAGAAGGTTTGTATAAAAACTAGCAAGAAGCTCAGCTTGAGTCGACTGGCTACCATCTTAAAAAAATAAAGACCATGGTAGGGGAAGTGCAGGAGGTGCCTCTTTGCCTCATGTGGTCTACATTAAGACACAGAAAAATTCCTTAAATCTTTCCCTTCAGCAATCAATGACAACAAACATGCTCACGTTTAATCACAGGACATAGGACTGCTACAGGATGAATAAAAGTGTCTAAACCAATCATTGACCCCATTAACATTTTCAGGCAAGAAAATCCTTTCATTAAACACAGGTTTTTGAAATGAGATTGAGTATAATGGGATTTTATGTCGTTTTATAATTTGAGGATAGACCTTCTTGCCTGCCTATGTCAATTAGATATTGTGGTGGGCTGATGCTTAGGTTGCCCTGGCTTTTGAGTGTATAATATATATGCTATAAATTCTTATCCAGTGCTGTAATGTCTTATCCAGCAAACAAAGAGTCACACCGCCGAGCTGCGTGCAAAGCCAGAGTACCACAAGTTCCTCATCGGGAAAGGTGGCGGAAACATCCGTAAAGTTCGTGACAGCACTGGTGCCAGGATCATTTTCCCCACTGCAGAGGACCAAGACCAGGAGCTTATCACTGTGGTTGGCACAGAAGAGGCGGTGCGTGAGGCCCAGAAGGAGCTTGAGGAACTCATAAAGAGTTTGGTAAGGCTCGTGATGTGTTTTCAACAGTGCCGGTCAGTGTCCGGTTCTCGTGTTTGATTATTGATCAAATATTTTTTCTGCTCAGGATAACGTCGTAGAGGATGTAATGAACGTTGATCCCAAGCACCATCGCTACTTTGTGGCTCGCCGTGGCCAGGTCCTTAGGGACCTTGCCGATGAGTATGGTGGCGTGATGGTGAGCTTCCCTCGCACTGGTTCTCAGAGCGAAAAGGTCACCCTCAAGGGAGCGAAAGAGTGCGTGGAGGCAGCCAAAAAGCGAATGCAGGAGATCATTGAGGACTTGGTAAGTGCATTTGCTTTTATTAAGTAGTTTTGTGATCTTTGATCTTTTAAGCAATTCCCAAGTGACCCTTTTGATTTCCAGGATGCTCAAGTGACCATGGAGTGCGTCATTGCTCAGAAGTTCCACCGTTCCATCATGGGTCCCAAGGGCTCACGAATCCAGCAGATCACCAGAGATCATAATGTACAAATTAAGTTCCCTGACCGTGAGGACACTCAAGGTAAAAGCGCGATCAGTCTGAAGAGTTGTGAATACTGTCCTTTATAGACTTTGACTTTCTAATCAAACTTTTTCTGATTCATTCCCTTTAGCTGCCCCTCCTGCAGAGGCTCCTGTACAGGAGAATGGAGAGGCCAACGGAGAAGTGAAGGAGCCTGCCGATTCAGCTGTACCTAAGAAGTGTGACGTGATTGTGATATCTGGCCGCAAAGAACGGTGCGAGGCTGCAGTGGAAGCATTGAAGGTCAGCATTTAAAAAACAAAAACAAAAAACATTTATTATATTAATTTATCCTCTCAAATGTTTGCCTTGTTCACTTGGCTTGATTAATTTTAAGTGTCCTCCCCTTTCTTAGGCCTTGGTTCCCGTCACCATTGAGGTTGAAGTGCCTTTTGAGCTTCACCGTTACATAATTGGGCAGAAAGGAAGCGGAATTCGCAAGATGATGGATGAATTCGAGGTTTGTTTGCATTACATCATTTTCTATGCAACAGAGAGGTGCACAGGATTTGATTTTGCCGTAATTTAGAGTGATGTCCCTGCTCTTTTCTCAGGTTAATATTCAAGTGCCTGCTCCTGAGCTGCAGTCTGATATAATCTCCATCACTGGCTTGGCCAATCACCTAGACCGCGCCAAAGAGGGCCTCCTGGAGCGCGTCAAAGAGCTGCAGGCTGAGCAGGAGGATCGGGTTAGTATTGATGAAGATGTTGACATAGTCAGCTGTCCCTATTGTTTTTGTTTCATTGTTTTTTGGTATCCCGGAAATTAAAAAATGGTTCAGTAGACAGATTTTAGTTCACTTCACCAAAGTGACCATGTTAAATGGGTGTGGCATTCTGTTCAGCCCTCATCTTCACCGCTCATTGCAACATGACTGCCTGCAGCCTTAAAAACAAATGCATGCTGATGTTGCAGGTCTTGTGGGACCTGCTAGCCGGCCTGCACGGCACAGACCTCATGTTGCAATCTTAAGTGGTTCACACAAAATTGCATGACAGCAGGAGGGGATATAATGTTGGACAGAAAGGGTTCTAGCCTTGCTGGAGCTTGAGCCTGAAACGATGTTTGTACCAAACTATTACAGGCACTCAGGAGCTTCAAGCTGACCATCACTGTGGACCCCAAGTATCACCCCAAGATCATTGGCCGCAAAGGTGCCATTATCACCAACATCCGCACTGAGCATGATGTGAACATTCAGTTCCCAGAGAAGAATGATGAAAACCAGGTATAGTGTTTCACTAAATTACTAACTGATGTACTCCCTGGAAGATATAGGAGTAGGGAAATGCATCAGCACATTTGCCAATTTAAACTTGGGAAATTTGCCTGAATAAAAGGAGTGGGGAAAATACTTGGGTTTCTTTTTTTTTCTCTCTGTAATCATTCTGCCAATTTTACTTTCATTGGTTGCTCATGATGCAGTCACCGGACAATGAAATGTAATGTTTTGAAAATAACAGGCTTATTTCAGTTCTAAGGTTCGTGTCATGTTGAGCTGCCCACTGTTTCTCCACAGGATCAGATTACCATTACAGGGTATGAGCACAAAGCCACAGCTGCACGAGATGCCATCCAGGCTATTGTGGATGAGCTGGAAGAGATGATCTCTGAGGACATCACCCTAGACAGCAGGGTCCATGCCCGCATTATCGGAGCCCGTGGCAAGGGCATCCGCAAGATCATGGATGAGTTTAAGGTGAGCGTGGGATTAAGGTGATCCTGGGATTTAAATAGCAATGTTCTTATCAATGAAGCTGGAAAGGTTGCAACTGTCTATTTAGGCTTTTCCTTAGTAAAACTGTTAACCTGATCATTATTGTTTAAAATACATTTTGACATAACTCTGTATTCTGTCTCTTCAGGTTGATCTCAGGTTTCCCCAGAGTGGAGCTGCAGACCCAAACCTTGTGACAGTCACGGGTCGCCCTGAGCTTGTTGATGAAGCCATCGACCATCTCCTCAACCTGGAAGAGGAATATGTAAGCGTTTTCATTAAAGTCTTTCCATACATCACAGCTGCTGACTTTCCACTAGGTATTTGTAACTCTGAAGTGTTTCCTGTTTTCTGGTTAGCAGTGATGCATTTTGTGTTTGTGTCACTTTTTCCAGATGGCAGATGTTGTTGAAAGTTCAAAGATGGCTCACATTCGGCCCTCTGGGAGTAGTGCTTCTGCCATGGATGAACCCCGCGGCCCATCCAAAGGCTTTGTGGTGAGGGAGGCCCCCTGGACCACTGGCAGTGAGAAGGTGAGGCATCCTTAAAGATCATATTAAAGATTAAAGATCATATGCGTGCATGCATGTATCTATGTATGCAAGGATATATATGATCTTTAATCTGACCAATTTCAGTTTCATATATATACATGTAAGTATACACATACATACAAAAAAAAAAACAGAGGGGGGAGAAACAAGCGTACTAATTTTCTTAAACAGGTAAAATAATGTGAAATGCTGTTATAGGTTTCCATGGAAGGAGTGAACACACAGTTAAAAAAGTTACATATATCACCAGGTAATCATATTTTACTTTTTCCTTAGGCCCCAGATATGAGCAGCTCTGAAGACTTCCCAAGCTTTGGAGCTCCAGTGGCCACCAAGGCCTCTCCCTGGGGACCCAAGCGCTTCTAAGCTGTGCTGCTACAGACGGGCCCAAACTAAACCAGACACAATCTTCCCCTTCATCGTCCCCCCTCTTGACCTGGACTGACCGCTGACCCTAAAAAGTCTTCAGTTCTGAGAATGTCATGCTTCTGTCTCCTGGTCTGCCTTGGCAGATTCATCATGAAATCTAAAGTGCTTTTGGAAACTGTAATTGACTTGTGAGCTTTGTATCTGCATTCAACAATACTGTCTTCTGCAAAAACAAAAAAGAGAAAAAAAAAAAAGAAAACATAAGGTATTGTGAGAGATGTTGCGGTTTAGTCTATACAGTCAGTAAAAGACTCAAGTTTAAATGTTGATTAGACCTAACATTTCATTGTGGTTTGAATTGTTATACCAAATTCAAAGGTGGCCAGACGACTTCACAAACTTTATTAAATTTACTGAGCTGCCCTTCTCTTAGTTGCCTTCGCAGGGTGGGGCGAAGGGGATGTTACTGCTGGTGATGTGTTCAAACACGCCTGACCGGCGTTGGGGCCAGCTGTCTGAGTAACCCTCTTCCCCTCCTGCTTTTTTCATGTAGCTGAGTGAAATTTGTCAGTTGTTAGCCTTCAAGCACATTGTAGTGATCGTCCTCTGTCACATCTTTCCCATTTTGCTTGTAACTGTGCTTCTGTGAATATGGTCAAGTAGTGGCACGTACCTTGTAGCCTTATGAATCGGTCAAATTTGTTTGAAGAGGTTTCAGCCACTGCAGAATGGCACACACTCAAACTGCCAGATGCTTTGGAGACCATGCCGAAACTATACCGTTTCTTAAAACACTAGGCCTAGAGCTCCAATGTATCAAACCTCACACTAACTGTTGAATGAACTTTTTCCACACTCGTTTTATTTTTTTGACATTCAAACGTGTATCACTCTACGTTAACAATATGATCATGTTTGTGAGCAAAACAGCAGACCATCTTGTGCCAACTATAAGTCTAGTGATGTCCTGTGTTAAATCATCTTTGATATTGGGTCAGTGTCCAGTCCCTTTGTCTTCCAGTTGCTATGCAGATTGTTCTGTTTAATAGCAATGGCCCTTTTTATCAGCCTTACAACTAGAATGATACAAACCAAGCAGAGGTGATGTCAAGGTGTATTTTTAAATGGAGAACTGGAAGGTATGCTTATTGTTCCTTCGAACGCTCTTGGAACATTTTGCTCCAGTTGCTGCACTTTTTGCTGCAGTTTCATTCTCGGAATGTCTCATTTTGCTTGAGGAGTGCAGAATTAGCTTGTTAGCTGCTATTTCAACATCTAGCATCAGCTTACCTTGGTTTATATCCTTCTAGCATTGAATGAAAGATTATGCAAATACCATAGAAGTGAACGATTATGGATGACACTGGAAAAGAAATTGTCCAAAAAGTCAATAAAAATTGAAAATATATTTCTTGTGCAGGTTTCCTTAAATACATGCAAACCACAGGACTACACAGTAATAACTACAGCAGGTTATTTCTAACACTCCTGCAGCTTTGGCGCATGTCCAGAGAATGTTTTGATGATCAAGATATCTCAGTCGCATTGGTTCAGCTCACTTCACACACAGCAGGAGGGCAGTGATAGCAGTTATGACCAAGGTGAGAGTGTGTGCAAGGCATTTGAACAATTTAAGCATAATGTTAAAGCTTGGAGGAACTGGACACAGATTGAATCATCACGTTATATCAATTGGTGAGAGATACTCAAATCAAAATGTCAAGCTTTAAAATATTTTTGGTTGTGTACATAAACCCCATTTACTTTACTCAGGCCAGCCACTCTCTTCACTACAGGTTGCTGTCCATTTATTTTTGGGATGCCATGACATATCTAATAGAGAGACACGTGAGGCATAATTCATATATGTATGTATAATTCACATATATTTATATGTGCATTTACTCCAAAGCGAGGTCATAACTCAGCTACTCACCCAGAACAGGGAAACCTTGGAGAATGACATCATTCCTCCTCCTTGAAACTGTTCAATAAGGTTTATAGTTAATTCATCTCCCTGTGCAATTTTTCCTCATATTTATTTTCTGTCTTTTGCCCCTTTATTTTGTAAAGCGACCTTGGATTCCTTGAAAGGCAGTATATAAATCTAAGTTATTATTATTACTGTTATTATTGTTATTGTCATCATCATAACCACCATTAATTTCAAATGAAAATTTGGCCTTTGTAGGCTATTAATTAAGACTAAGGGCTTTACACAGACAGCCAATATAGTATCGTGTAATTATACAATAAATATGTGCTCAAACAAACTTCATCATGTCCGATATAACAGAAGTGAATAACACTTCCAGGCTGCCACCCCTGTTTTTAAATAAAAGGACAATAGCAGCCTGATATATCAGCAAACCAATACATTTCACTGCCACAGGAGACGGTGATTTCTGTTTCCATCGATTGGCGTTTGATACTTTTCTGAGCATGTATGATCTTACCTTGAATGCTGCACATTCACACATTCATCCAAAGACACTGCCCACTGCAACCACTGCTGGCCACTGGCCAGCTCCTCTTGAGCAATTAGGCGTCGAGTGCCTTGCTCAAGGGCACTAGAGCACTAATTGTTTAATTGTTAAAGGAAAGACTGATGGTACTCATTCTCTTCCCCCACCCCCGTCTCTGGATTTTTTGATCAGGGCAGCATACTCAAAACGAAGAGTTTGACCATTCACTTTAGCTTAAGGGGACAGATGGTCGCTCTGAGATGGCAATAAGGTAGACTGAGCTAAAAATGGAACTGTTCCTTTAAACTAAATACTTAACTACTTTTCAGACCTATTCAAACTCCCTAAAGGCTAATTTTTCAATATTTTTGCCTTGTTAAGCTCTTTCAGTTTTAGGCATTTTAGAATGTCCCTCCTTTGTGTGTGTGTGTGTGTGTGTGTGTGTCAGATTGATAGATAAATACTTGGACAGGGAGAAAAGAGTGGAGATGAATTTATTTTTTCTCTCATCTTCTCTCATCTTGAAACCTGATAGAGGTGCACTCTCAAGACTCATGAAATGTTCCTGTGTGTTTGAAAGGAGTAACGTAAACCTCTCACCAGAGCTTTGAGGCATAATCATGACACAATTAAGATAATTTCCCAACGACTGCTGGTGGGGAGAAAAGCAATTTTTACGCCTTGTAATCGAGTCTGGCTGTCAGATTAAGATAGAGAGGTGATTTGAGGGAAATTGTCTTGGCTAACTCTTTGGAGTGGGATCCAGGTGGCCTCGGGTATCTCTTTGCCCATTGAGGTTGCCTGGAAGGTAATATGGTTTTGATTTTTAAAATGAAAGAAGCATTTTAGTGGTGGATTTGTGTCTCTGGGCATTTGCCATCTTATTACCTGCCTCTGCTGCCATCTACTTTTGCATCTTGTGACTAAAAACAGCCAAGTGGCCTGTTATCTCTTTCTCTCTTTCTTTCCCTCTCTCACTCTCTTTCTTTTTCTCTGTTTTTCAGCGCCCCACCGCCAAAAACAAACTCTTCTCCAAAAAATGTGCCCTACTATTAATCCTCATGTTGTTTGCACTTCCCTTTTTGCCAACCAAGACCGACTGAGTGAATGTCTTCTCTGCATAAAAAAACTCACAGGGTTAAACAATATCATGACCTGGTTCATTCAACACAAAAGAGATTACGGTTTGTGAGGTGAACTATCCTCTAAAAAACTTGAACACATCAGAATATGTTGCCCATTTATGGGCGGCATTTGAATTCATTACCTGAGGTTTCAGTAAAAATGTCCATGGAAAAGTCACCGAAGTCACATGGATGATGCAATGTCAGTAAGTTTGTCAACTTTATAAATCCAGCATACATACATAATAATATGAGTCTATTTTGGCTGCAGAGTTTCCCCTTTGTTCATGTTAGCATTATGTATTATGTCTATAATAAACAATCAATTAATCTTGTCCATTCATATATTTTTTCATTTTAGTTTTATTACAAAGCAACATAGTATTGTGAATTCAGCATTGAAAAATAAAAAAAATATATTTTTGTGACCTGGATCATCCCACTCCATAAATTAGCTGGGATTTTGCAGCACTTATTAACATTATAATGCTGTGTGGTATTTAGCATAAAAGAGCCCCAGTCTGTGTTATGAAGAGAGCAAAGGGAGAGGGAGCTGCATGAGAAATTCTCCCATCCACTAGATGGCATTGACAGACTTGAATTTGATGTTCTCCTCTCAGCAGCAGCGACCAGTCCAGACCATCTCCAGCACTGCAAGGCTGAGTCTGGGCACAAAGAAAGTGCAGTTTCCACACAAGTACTTCCAAATGTTAGACCAGGACCTGCCTTATACTTTACAGTTAATATCAATTTGCTCAGTCTGTATAAAATCTCCTCATATATGTTGTACATATTAAAGTATTGAAAGAAATTGGACCAGAAATACATTAAATATTCTAGCCAAAAGTCCCCGCCAGCCCTCATCTTTTATTGATACCTAAAATTTAAATATTAGTATGTTAAACACTGAGAGCAAAAACTTTCCGCTGAATGCATAAAACTCATTTTATGCATTTTTCAAACATAGCAACTTTATATGACACAGCCTAACTTGATTATTTTGTGTAACTATTTGAAGTAGTTGAAGTGCTAGAGGGAATATGTCTGCACTGATTTGAAAGGGAAGACTGGAAGCTTTATGTTTCCTTTTCTGACCGCCATTGTTAGTTCCAGGTTACTTCAAATTATGCTTGTCCTGGTAGTTTGTGCAAAGGAAAACAGTGGACTCATACATATTTTTTTCTGGAGTGCCATTTAAAGCTGTACAGAGAAAATCCCATTGAGATCCAGAAATAAATTTTGTTGCCATTTCTAGTTATATGTTTTACATTCTACATTCCCACTTCTACAATTTTATTGGACAAATTAGTTGTGTAACAACCTCATGCATTAGTTATGAGGGTGATAGCTTATATCTTGTGTGTTGGAATTCATCCATGAAGAGTTGAATATTATGACCACGGTATTCATCCAAAACTTTCCTGTAATTTTTACAGATAGAAAAAAAAAAATCAGAAATTGCATAGATGTGTGCTTGCTTGAATCCCTAATTTTCATATCCTGTTTGCCAGGAAACATCCATTTGTGTGTCCCTCTAGGTCAATTTGGATTTTTTTGGCCCAGCCAGTAAATGGCACAAGCAGACTGTGGAATCCCCTGTGATCGAGACTGGCAGAGCTCAATCAAATGATGAGAGGCAACATATTCAGAAGTGAGTCATGGAGAGTAAGGAGGATACAATGTTCCCTGACACAGCCGCAGAAAAGGCTTGGTTCTTTGAAATTTCACTGAACTTAGAGACTTCCATAAAAAAAAAAACATGCATCCGTCTGGCCTCATGATTTGTCCTAGGCCGGGTTTGGTTGGGTTGGGCCAAGTTAGAGATCACTGACAACTTTTTACTGCATTCCTGAATCTGTTCACATGGCATGTGACTCCCACATCCTAAACTGAGCGAGTGGACAGGCCACTCACCTTCTGTATTTTTACTGGAAAAAAGCAAGGAAGATAAATAGAGGGAATGCAGGCAGGAGAGCAACGGTGCAATTTAATCTTAGTGGCCAGTGGAGGTGCACACGTGCTTCCAGATACAAGGCAACTAGCCCCTTGATTAACTCTGGGTGCTACCTAAAATAATAGTGTGTAAATAAATGTTAATATTGGTACTGCACTGCCAAATGACATAACACAATGACTCCATCTATATCCAGTTACATTTGCTGTTCTAGACATCCAGAGATGGGTAAGGAAGTGGGAAAATCCTCTGGTACCTACAGAAAAGACCGGAGCCTATCCAAACTCAAACCTCATCTAGATAAAACTAAAATGAAAAAAAAAAGACATCAGTGTCCTGAAAACACTGTTTGACTGCAAAGTGATCCCTGAGAAGTGCTGTTCAAAAGCATGACAGCAATGAGTACTTATTACTAAAGATGTCACCAAACTAAAAAAAAAAAAAAAAAAAAAAAAAAGGATTTTGAGGATTACTACTTTCACTTTATTGAAGTTCATATTTTAAATATCCTCAGTCTGAATGGTCATTGCTGTACTGAGCAAAATTCTCTTCCATGTAATGTCAGGATTGTGAGTCTGGTTTGAGTCTGGCTGTGGGCTTGTTTGTTATTGTCACTTTTTCTCTTTCTTATCACTCCTCACTTTGTATCATCCAAGCGCAACAGAAATTCCAAGACAGTGTTCTTTAAAAAGACCCTAAAACAAACAGCAATTGGCCTGCATAAATCATAACCTTATTAACAACACAGCATGTGGAGGTGCTCGGCATCCCGCTGTCTGTAATCAAAGTTCTGCTACACCACTAAAACAAACTGTGGAGAAAAGGTTGTGAGGGAGTTCATACCTTAAGAGGTGTTTGATAGTGTAGATAGCATCATGTTTCTACATGTTCCAACAGGTGGCCATTGTTATGTCTGATTTCCCTGCCTTGTTTTTAAGTTGTACCTTGCTGTACCAAACTGATGTAAAGACAAGATCACACCTCTTGTTGCTCTTCCTGCTTTGTTCTCTATTATATCTGATTTTGTGATATAGCTGCATGCATTCTCACATTCATATGGAAGCCAGCAGCTTGACCAGACTTATTCCTCAGCTATATTTTAACACATTTATCTCTTATCTTGCTAGTCCATTCTTCTTCCGTACATAGTGAAGTTTAGAGTATCATAAAACAAGAACAGAAAACAATTTATGATTTTAAAAATACAGATTTTTCTCACCAAATGATGACCGAAATAACAAGTAGCCTAAACCTAAATCAGTGTTATCCTTTATTTACCATGTAACCTGCAGAAAGTACAGAATTTATATTAATTCACAGATAGTTTATTAGCTATGTCACACACTTGCCCAGCACTCTTACAAGCACCCTGGCAATTAATAGCATTGCAGTCCATAGCATACTTTGCTGGGCTAGCATGTGTGCGCTCTCCCTCTGTCCTGCAGAGGGTTCATGGTGAATGGTGATGAAAAATGACTGCAGGAAAGGGGATTTGGTGAGGCGGCTTCGCACAATGACATTGTCTGAACTACAGCCTCCTCGGCGTGCCGTGCCTCAGCGACAGCCCTTTAGTATTTCCTGTCAAACAGAGCATTCTTGCTTTTAGTTCACCTTAAGTGTCTAGACAGTGGTTTTCCTGCTCCGTTGGTTCTCTTGGATTGAGGCCAAATCTTCACTCTTGGAGGTGATAAGAGTCTTATCTTGCTGTTAGAGGGGCTAGAGACTGGAGCAGAGCTCAAGTGAGTGTCACTCAGGTGGGAGTGTGGGCACCTTTAAGAGCAGCAGGGATAGTCGGCTTACAAAACTGACAAAGAAACACGGGAGCACAAACATCAGAAATGCATATTCACATGGACTGATATTTATGTTCTCATAACATTTTTGTCGTGAAAGCAATGCGAATTTCAGAGCGCGAGCCTGTTCATTTCACCTTAATTATGCGTTTGTATAGCTGAAAAAGATTGGAAAATGTTTTGGATTTCATTTTCTATTTGCTCTACAAAGAGCTCAGATATTACTTATTCCCGTCTCACCATTGTTTCAGATTATTCAGTGTTGGAACACACTGCACAATAGACAAGGGCATGTGAAGGTGCAAAGTAAACAAATATGCTCGAAAACTTCCCGAGTTTTGGACCAAACCAAATAGCTTCTGAACAATGCAAAACAACAGTTTTCAAAGCCAGCTTTTTACTTTCCAGCATTACAATGATGAAGTATGAGATTGAGGTCACCCATTGACGTACACTCAACGGCACCTATATTCTTCCCGACAAAGGGCATGAGGGTAATACAACGACTATTCAAACCATTTGCTTTATGCTTGTCTTTCCTGGAAATTGTCTGTTGTGAAAAGTCCAAGGTCCCTCAAGTAAAAATCAATCCATGAATTGTGCGATGGTCCTTGTTTGAAGTCCATTGTGACTATATTCCCCAGCCAGGTAACACAAGAATGCTGCTTTTATTCTGAGCATAGTTGATCCACAATATTGGCAACTGGTCCTTAATTCCTCTCTATGCGAGGTAACTCTCCAGCTTGAAGTAATTCAGACTCTTTTCTCTTCGCTTTGAATGGGGAGCTTGTGTTGTGAAATGAAAGGGATTCAATAGATGTGGATGATTTATTCAAGGAAAAGGCATTAAGACTTTGGAATGAGAAGCATGAGTGTATTATTTTGCGAAGGACACGTTATTTTCTGCGACACAAGGCAAAATCTATGGTTGCTCAATCTATTCTGTGTTTACAAAAGAAATTGAATTAATAATAGGGAAGGGGGGGTCTCATGTTTTTAGAATTCATAGTTGGGCCTCATGTTTGATTGGTTACCTTAGTAATGCAAATGAAAGCTGATATAAAAGTTAGGAATGTAGCCCATTAAGGTTAAAAAATAATTTGAGATGGGGCATTACCTTGTATGTAATTTATGGCCAACATTCAGAGACGGGCTTTTTGTTTTGAGGATTTTAATATAATTTATAAAGAAAAAAAACAACTGACCATTAATTCTGAATGGAGAATGAGGGATGTTCCATGTTGTTTCCATAATTTCTACTTTTCTCTTCTTTTCTGGTGAATGCTGTGCCATTTTTATTTTTGTCATATATGTTGTATAATCATACTGTTTTGATGTTTCAGTTGGGTTGACATTTGATGGTGGAGGCTGTCAGGCCTTGTCTTGGATTAAGGGCAGCATCAGGCAGACATATGTCCTTTCTGCTTTTGTATTGGTTGGTTTTTTATCTGGGTGAAATATAATTTTTATCTCACTTCATTCAGAATGACAGTTTCTCAAAATCGCTCCACACCAAGGGATATTCATTACTTTTTGTAGACCTGCCTGGGTAGCCCGTCAACTTTTCATCTCCCCTCATCTCTCATCTATTTCACTCTCTCAGAAAGCCCATTTTTCCTGGCAATTTTCCTGCTTTACTTTGCTATGACCTTGCTGCTTAAATTGCTTGGCTTCTGTTATTCACAGTTTGAGATTTACAGAGCATAATATTGCACCAGAGGATTTCCCACACTCTTAGGTGCCCAATAACTTGTGACAAAAATTCTGTGAACTGGTTGTCTGTATTTTCACAGCTTAGGTCTAGGCGACGGTAGGCTGCAGTCTTCGGCAATGCTCAGTGTTCATTGAACAAATCTGCCAGTTCAGTGAACAAATGCACTGGTTGTCATAAATAGCCTAAACCTTGCCCAGTGTTCACTGCGGCTGGATCACAGGAAAGTGCAATAAAAACATAACAAATGAGCCATGTTTCTCCTTTCTGCGAAGACAATTAGAGACACTAATAGACGATCAGCAAACAAGACTGCATGTGTGTTTGTGTGTGTGTGTGTGTGTGTGTGTGTGTTGATGAGGTAGTTGAAATGCAGCGAACGTTGCAGGGGAATAGAGGAATAAAGGGGTCAGCGAGAGCAGGCTGGTTGGAGCTACAACACTTGCAAAGGTGGAGCATAATCACAGCCGAAATGGGTGATGTAAAAGGTTTCATATTAAGCCTCTTTACACTTTTACTTCATTCAACACACAGAGCGCTTTCTCTTGTCTTGTGACCACAACACAAAATGTATAAAATGATGTGCACAAGTATACCTTATTCAAGTTTCTTTCCCTCTATCTTGCAAAGAGGCTTTCACATTGTCACTCTCTCATTTATGGCACATAATAGTGTCTGGAACTCTCTGTGGTCCATTGTCAACCGCAGGACTGGTTGTCCATTTGGAACATCTAAAATACTGGGAGGGCTTTAATCTTTCTTCATTATTTTCCCATTTTTGATAAATGTGCTCATAATACCTCCCTCCTCTTACAAATGAAACTCTTTGACTCGCTCCCCATCTCTCATTTTTCCTTGCTACACTTTCTGCCTGCTTTCATCTTTTACAGAGGACAAATAAGTAGTCCAAGTGTAAGGTCTAAATGTGGAGATAGAAGGATAATTGAGTTGATAAACATTAGGGTCAGGGTGAGATCATTGTTAGAGCTTGTTTAGAGGTACTTGGACTAATGTCAATCCGCATATTACCATATTTTTGTTATTTACCATAAAGGCGAAAATTGACCCAGGAAGAGCTACCTAGCAAAAACATGATTGTGTGGCTAGTTAACAGGACATTTAAGGTCACACTGTGATTGTCTGCCACTATAGCATTTACTATATAGCCCTGAAACTGCATTTTACAATGCAACTTTCAACCACGGTGCAATTTTTGGGGATATCTGAGAGGAAAAATGTGACCACAAGTATGACCACTGCAACAGCAGACTGCATTTATGATGTGTAAATGTGTATACTTTGTTGCATACTTGGTGGAAATAGGCCACATGAAATATCAGTGTGCCATGATCTGACCCTCGAGACTGTTGCAACTGTGACAGATGTGATTTGTTACAAATATGCACATCAGCTTAAATTTTTGAATCTCTAGCTGTTGGTCACTTGCACTTAGCAGCCAGCAAGAGAGACTAACTTATGTGCCTGTGTTTTGCCCAGGGTGATACTGCCAGTAGTCCCGTTTTACCTTGGCTTCACAAACAAGGTCATAGGTAAGGCTTTATCTGCTGACATGCAACTCATTATGTTTATGGAGCGTCTGATGATATATTTATACACACTACAGTATACCAATGCCACAAGGTTACAATGTTGTGTTATTTATATCCACACTTAAAATTAGTCACCGGCAAGCTAATATGGTTCCACAATGGTTGAAGTTTCTGGAAATATCATTTTGGAAACACACTGCCAACCAACAAATGCCTATTTCATGGCTGCGTGAGTCATGTTTATAACGCTATATGCTGAAACTGTGATCATACTGATTTTCAGTATCATACAGCATGCACAGATGACACATTATACTGTGCATCTTTCATTTGTATGTAATGAGAGCTAATTCTGTTATGAAACACACTTTCACATTTTCATAGAAAATGATGAAAAATGTGCTTTTCATAATGAGAAATGCATTATGTAAGTAGAGATGCCATTTCCATTCATGCATGAATGTTCATGAACTCAAATGTAATATTTGCAGTAAAAGCAGAAAATGTCCACTGCATTGAAATATCTCTTTTTCACATGGATTTCATGTTTGCTGTAATATTTTGATGAAATTATGAAAGCTTGTTGAAAACATGCTACAGCTTTGAAATTTTAATTTCTTGCTTGGCTAGCAAGGTTTGTTGTTTTATTTTTTTATTTTTTTATATTTTTACAAACTATTGTGGGACTGTAAGTTTCATACTGTGTATAAACAAATGACTTGCTGTTATTTCATGTAGTTCCTTTAAAGGTCTGGGTCAGTCTACCTGAAAGCCATAATATAATGCATCATCCTTTACCAGGGCTAATTATGATTACAGTTCGGTGATATTTAAATTCAGATCTAACCAGGTCAGAGACAGTGGCCCTGAGCATTACCTAAAAACATCACATGAGGCTAATAATTGCTTCATGAGCAGGACAGAGAAGCTGGTTTTCAATTCAAGTTTCCTTTGAATTCCTGTCACTTCCTGGAACCAGTGCTTGTCGATGTATGTGCAGCTGAATGATATTGATAACACAGAAACCGGTTCTATTTGAAAGGGCACCCCTGCCAGGACACTCAAAGTCACTGTGTTCTAACTCAGTGAATGTCTACATACTGTCTTCTTATGTCTCTGCTGTGGTTACGTATTTGGTTTTCTGCTGTTTTCCGTCACCACATGAAACTCGGCCTTTACCTACTTTGCTTTTGCTCGGTATGGCTGTGCTCAACATTTTGTTTCAGTTTGTCAGTATCATAACAGTGCAGGCAGCCCAGATGAATGACAGCATGGTTGTTTTTTCGTACTACTCCACTGACACAGCCAACATCTTGCTGCTTACAGAACTCTGAAATTTAGCCAACATGCTCAGGGCCTTACGCTGCTATTCTCCATGCTTTTACCACAGATCTCACCACTAGTTTTGCAATCAGGTTTTCCTTAATTTTGAAAACACACATGTGCTCCCTGCTAACTGAAAAATCATATACCCCAAAGTAACGTCGCAGTTGAAATTCTTTTTTTTCTTTTCTTTTTTTTTTTTTGGGTGCCAATGTGTCTTGAGCCTCTGCCTTTTTCCTACCACTCACAGAGTTGAGTCCTGCAGCATGGAGCAGCAGGACACTGTGACCAACACTGAGCATTTAAAATTTGGCCTATGTTACAATAATGATTACTTATGTGAAAGAAAGCAAATGCAAATTAATCTGAAGTTGCCCCAATCTCCTTTTCTTCTTTTCTATTCTTTTTTCTATTTTCAACTGTTCACATATTTTGCATAGATTCTCTTTGAGTCTACATTTTGACACACATTTGAAAAGTATAATGTGACTTTCAACAAATCACATGTGTCTAATTTGGGATAACACACAAAATCTTTTCTATGCCCCATATGCAGATAAAAACACATTTTGACACAACACACAAGTGAGTTTTGGCTCAAACTACACATGGATATGTTTAAAATTTGCTTTTCTTGAGTGCATTATTCATTGCCCCCAAAAAAGAAATTCAGACTAAAGTTGCTGTTGCGGTTTTCTTAATATCTGTCAAAAAATTTGGCATAAGAGCAACCAAAACATTGTTAAGAAATTACAGTCACCACATCACTCCTGTCATAATTCTATGTTTGCAGAGGCACGACACCTAAAAGCTCTCTGCCGGGCCCTTATAAAATCCTCCTAATTCTCTATAATTCATACATACTGATACTGTTATTGTTACTAATGAGGACTGCTGTGATGGTTTTCACACCTGGCTGCATGTTATTAATACCAAATAGGCAAAAATGAAAAGGTCCTGTTGATTTTTTTAACTATGGCAGTTAATTTGCCGAACATATTTGTAACTGTTAATCTTGTTTTATGCAACTTAAATATATGTAATTAAAATGAGACAATAATATGTTCATGTCAAGAGTTTTATAATAATTAGCATTTATATGGTATTTTACCAAAAAGTATTTCATCATGTGCAAAATCTTATATGTACCCTACACTTGTAATCAATATTACACAAATCATTTGCTTTGCGAGCTGTTGAGATTAAATAATAGTTTGGATTTGTCCTCTGTGTGATGTCATCCAAAGCACACTTATTCCATATTATAGCATACAGCTCACCGAAATGAAGAAACATCAAACATCAACATGGACTTAAAGCGGCAGTAGGCAAGATTTTTTTTATGTAAAATGCACCCATCTTCTTAGCCTGAATCACAAATTGGACTGCAACAGGGAAGAGCATCCCATTCCCCTTAATTGAAACATAGTCGATTGCTAAATTCAATTCTGGTTTTAGGTATGGTCACCAGCAGGAACTTGCCATGCAGTGATGAATAAAATACAAAACTGTTTCCTAAACAGCAGCGAGTGAATACCACATCCAGTGAAAGCTGAACACACCGAGCTTCACTTCCTCCACCAGGAAGAATAAAGATGAAGAAATTTAGGTTACTTAACCTGGATTCTGGATACTAAAGTCTTAGAATTCAAAGATACCTTTGGCTGCCACTTGATGATGCCAATGTACAAAATTGTCTGGTGCAGCTTTGAGAGTGCAAATAACTTCTGACCATCACTGACCTCTATTGGTGACCAGCAGGAACTGCAACAACATTGATAGAACTTGTCTCCGTCATCACAAGCCTCTGGCATCCCTTTCCCAACATTAACTCCGTGAGTAACAGTGGCGTGTAACAGACATACAATAAAGTCACATTTTCCCAATAGATCTTTGCCAATTAGCAAATTAGCAAAGATACAACTGATACTTCTAGTTAACAGGTTACAGTGCAAATTCTGCAGTAATATTGATAATAATAATGATAATACTACCGTGTTATTTGATTTTGTCTTCAGAGGGAGTTTTTTTGGCTTTTCGAACTAAAACATCTTGTGATGCTGGTCAGTCACTTGTGGCCGTGTCCTCCATCACTATGCAGTTTGAAAATGCATGAGCAGTAGGTGGGTGGAGAAGATTGGGAGTGTCTTAATTCCAGTTGGGTAGGGAGCTTTTGTTCCAAAACAGACTGGAAAGTGACTTTTGAAAGCCAGAAATCTCTGCTCCTGGCAAAGTAACTGTTGAGTCATTGGTATTGATCGATAACCCTATCATTTCCCTGCAGATATAATCGTTCTGCGCTATGGGGCAGTGAACATTTTACTCTTTGCCCATTTAAGCCTCACCAAGGGATACTGTTAAGGAACTATCATTTTCAATTATTAAGTCGTTTTATATTCTTAAATTTAATCATTTTATTTAGATTTTTAAGGAATTCATGTAAGAAAAATCATTTCAACAAATTTCTAAATATCAAATATCTAAAGTCTCTCTTTCAAAATTTGGCTTTTTTATGTCCCCTATATGTGGGGAAAGTTTTTCTCGGTACAACCTGACATTTATTTTGGAGTAGTCCACGGAGCAGTTGGGAGTTAAGTGCCTTGTTCAAGACCACCTAAATTGAGGAAGGAGAAAGCATTACTCATTTCCTTTCCTGACAAATCTCACAGTCATGAACCCAGTTCTCTCCCCTTTAGACGACTGTTGCTTCAGTGAATTCAAATCCAAACAAACACATCAAAACATTACAATCAAAGATGTGGACTAAAACCTTCCACGCCTAAATATGCACAGCATTGCTTAAATATGTCCTTGGTCTTGGGATCTACATTTGCTGTACCTCAGCAAAGTCTCCCTCAACCAGATAGGCATCAGTTTCTTCCCAAAAAGATTTCAGATTACCTTATAAGAAAGAGTGTACATAGTGTCATACAGATCAATTTTAATTTTAGAATTTACTTGGTTCGATAGTATTACCTTGTATTAGCAACAATGTAGAATAAAGCCCATATTTTTTCCAGTTGCATATGGTAGTATCTGCCAGGAACTCAGGAGGAAATTCCAAATCAAGAATATTTCTGCCTAAAAATGTCTGCATGACACAGGAGCATATAAACCCATGTCTACTCATGAGACATGAGAGACAAGGAAGATATTGTCAATATGAAATGAAGGTGAAGATGAATAAAATAGGAACAGAATGAAGGATGATGTGAGGCAAGCAGTAGGAACAGAAAAAAATACAGTTTTTGAATTAAGCATTCATTGAAAAAAAGAATCTGAATTCCTGGGTCCTAATCTTTCGCTCCAAGCGCTGCACTGCTAAGCTCTGGTTTGGGATGACAGGTCCCCCACCTGGACAAGCTTGGACAATGTCTCTGCTATGTCTCATTTCTGTGGGAACAGTGCTGCACAGACGGCTAATCACGTCCGGAACCAAAGGCACCTGCCCTATCTGCCTCTACATTTGGTTGGGAATCTTTAAAGAGGCTAAACCTCACTTTCATGCTTGTCTTTTATTCACGGTAAGTGCTTATCGAAACCGAGCTGTTGCCACTGCCCCATCTTCCCTCCCACAAGCTCTGAGAATGCTTGACGTAAGTACAGCCAATCTGGGTAAATACGAATCTCTCCTTACTGTCACTGCTGGCATATTATGCCCCTGAGGGAACATTCTTTTCATAATATCATAAGCTGCTTAGCGGTGTGCTTCTATTTAAGGCATACATATTAATAGCTATAAGGAAATCATATTTGAACTGTTCCCTGCAATCAATGTCTTTGGGTTTGCTGTTATACTTTGTATAAGAAGGTGCTAATAACTTGAAGGCACTTACACTGGGCAATCTAATCCCTTTGTATGATAAAGACTCGTCTTGGCAGGAGAGTGTGCCAGATCATAGGACAAGGTGCTCCAGAGGTTTAGTCCCTCAAACAAGAACCTCGCTCTTTCTCCCTCCCCTTTTCACAAGACAAACTAGCAATATGAGAGCCAACAGCTGAAGTTATTGCACTAATACAAAAAGTTGCGCGATTCAGTTGACAACAGATGGTTTAACCCCTTCCTTTTGTACATAATACTGCATTTACTGCATCAGTAGTTGAACATTGAAACTATGTAGTTCTATCTCATGGCCTGTTCCTTTAGAAATAGTGAAGGTGAGGGATGGCACCGAGGGGAACATTTGGACAAAGATACATTTTTTGGTTTAGAAATTTGAACATCATGAATTGAACTATGGACATCATTTCAACTGGGTAAGAAAATGGGTGTCAGAATAAAACAAATATTCCCTTGGTCTGCAAACTCAGTGTCTGTGTCCATTCATTTTCTATAGAGCAGTTCAAGATTTTACATCTTGAACTGCAGGTCTTAGTTTCTAGCATTGTGAAAAAAAAGTTTGTATTTCCAAATTTTCTTGGATGGTCCTTGACCATAGAAATAACGTGCACGAATTCTTAAATTGAGTGTCATTCCCTTGTAATTCAAAGTTAACTGTACTATTCTGTCAAAGAAAAGAAAACCAGATGAGACTGCAAAAAATATTTTATTGTGTTGGGCTGATATTATCCTTTGATTCTCTAAGGCAATTAAATATTGAATAGTTCTTTACATAAAAATATTGCTTGTACCAAATAATCTTAACTTTTGTACTGAATTTATATATTTTATTACATAATACGAAAGTATTCTTCTCTAGTGACAGATCAGACTCATAGTTTTACTCATCACAGTGAATACATAGTAATGATGAAGACTGACTTATCAGCAATTAAGTCCTCAAAGCATTCACTCAGAAAAGTTATCACACAGTGATTGAAGTTCATGGTTTGGAACATTTCCCTTTAAAAATGTTTTATTTCTTTTTTTTTTTTCTTACCAACAAACTCAATGTGAGGTTCCCTCAGTACGCCTCAGTACAGCTTCGGATGGATACTGCTGGAGGAGGCTCAGGCACAGTGTGCAGAACCTGGTTCATATGGTATAAATGTGCAATCTGAATAGTTCCTGGGGTTTCAAATCAGAAACAGGCCTAATGAATGAAAGTTCATCATCGGTGGTTCCCCTCTCATGTGAAACCACTGATGATGAACTTTCATTGAATTTCTTCAGTCTAATCCACATTTACTTCGACACAAAAATTAGACAAGAGAAACAATCAATGGAAATGCGTCTGAGCTTTCACAAAAGTGACAGGGAGGTCATAATATTTTCATGTTTTCAACTGGTACTTTTTTTAATCATTACAATGCAGCAGCATGACATAATCAACAATATACAGAGGACGAAAAAAGTGCACACATCCCAGTGTTGGACACTGATGCAAGACAAATAAAGGTCATACATCAAAAAATACAAATGTCCTCTTATGCATATTTTTTACAAACTAGTAACTACTATACACACACAAGGTAGAATTGCAATGTGCAGACTTTTGCTGATTAGCAATGTAGCCATTAAAAAAAAAAAAAAAAAAAAAAAACAGGAAAAAAAAAAAAAAAAAAAAAGCTAAAGGC
>OMLF01012626.1:23774-71012 GCA_900302615.1 Holocentrus rufus | reverse complement strand
GTAAAAGCTGAAGGCCCATAGTTGGCTCTGATATGGCAAAGGAGTAGGTGGAGGATGGTTTCTTCTGATATACAGCACAATGCCAGTAAAGGCCCATGGGTGGAAACTGGTGGATGTCAAAACAGTGAATCTGCACCTATTATGCTGCCAGGTGATGCCAGCAAAGACATGCGTAGGCCCACAACTGAATATAGACTTGACACACACTGACTACGGGCAGGAAAAACTCTATAACTGGAGATTTGCGAAGGCAAAACATACTAAGAGTTCTTGTAAGAAAAAAAAAGTGCATCACATTTTAAGGTTCACTATTTTATTTCTGAAATGTCAATACCATCCACTTATATTTAAAGATGCTGAATACTTGCCAGATGCCCGGGGCTGCAGTTAGTGGGCAAGTGGTGTTACTGAGGCACTGCTCTGCCTCTAAATCTCACTTAGCTCAGACTGCTGGCTATTCCCTGCACAGGACTTGATCCAGATGTACATATGACTTTGAATCTACGTTTCAAGGCAGATCCTGCAGAAAAATTAAATTAAGAAAGATTAGGATAAAGATTTCAAAACCACTTATTACTAATTGCCGTTTTTGCTTTTTTACAGTATTTTCAGAAAACTACAAAAAAATGTAATTTCATTTGTTTTGTATTTAATTAAATATTTTAAAATATGCACCTATAAGCGCTATGAGATCTATGTGTGTATGTCTGTCTATCTATCTATCTATCTATTTATCTATCTATTGATCTACCGAGCTATTGAGATATTGATATATCTATGATTAGTTAAAACTGTCAAAGTGATGAATTTTGCACATAACCTCACAGTATTTCAGCAGTTCATCGTGACTTCTCTTCCTCCAGCCGCCTCTGATTGAACTGACATACAGCCACAGTTTCTGTTGACGACTATTTAAAATCATGATGTAAACAGTCTTGTTAATTAGTCGAACTGCTCCATGTAGATGAAAAGAGTATGGATGCATTTACTCTTCATGATCCCCTTCTGGAGGAGGACTCGGACAGGGCAGCCTTCGTCCAGCAGGGGGTGCTGGGTCACAGTGGTAAGAGTCAATGAGCAGGAGGAAGAATTTGGCGCGGTTGCTGGGGCACAGCTCTCTGAGCCCAGATGAGTGCCTCAATTGTAGGGATATTTTCCTCTAAGCCTCTGGTTGACAGCAACACAGTGCACTTATTTAAAGCAATTTCAAACATGTCTTGTCTGACAAGTTTTAAATCCTACTTAACACCCCGTAACAGCCATGAGTTTACTGTCAGAATTAAAGAACAGAATTCTCAAAGGGAGAGAAATTATCACTTTCATTTTGTTCACCGCCGTTGTTTATAAGGGACATGGCAGGGATGTTTACCTAGGGATGAATATATTATTACCATTTTGCAACACAGTGTTTTTCATGCCGGAGAAAAGGCTGTTTAAAAGTTTACCTTATATTTTTTAATTGCTGCCATTACAGCTGAAGGAATAAAGGAGATCCTGAGCCTCAGTGGATGACTGGGTTTTAGATTTACAGCGCACAGAACATTTTATTGAAATAAAAACCTCTTAATGAGTTACAATAAATATGTTAGATAATGAAAAAAACACATTTGATACAGCACACATTTTTCTCCTTTTTTCTCTGTCAGTTTTAACCTTTTTATTTTGCCTCTGGAGACAAAAACAGAAAATGCAAAGAACTCGTACAGGCACTTACAGAACATCAAATTTGTTTAAAAAAATACATGCTCCATTTTTGTTGCATTTAGCTAATTTAGATTAATTTTTTAGGACATTTTTCATGCTATATCTGTTATAAATAGCACCCTTGTGTTTATTTCAGTCAACACACAGCGTTTTATTTACATTAAGACATAGAGCAACAAATCTAGGCCTGCCTCAGCACTACCTCATGTCGTGCCTGCAGAGATGAGTTTTTTTTGCTCAGATTCCACATCCTTTATCAGTCCCCAAAAGCAAAAACAAATCACCAAATGTAACAATCTTCCTCCTGTCCTCCTTGTGATTGCATGTTAGGTATTGAGGTGATAAGCACACTGGTACGTGTTGTTGCTGTGTGAAAGACACCCTTTATCGGCTCATACCTCTGACTTGTGCTTAGTCTAGTCAGCCAGAGAAATATGACGGAAATCTGATAGGGGAATGGTCCCATCTCAACATCAGTGCAAGTGCACGCTTAGCAAGCCAATGTTTATGCTTCCCGTTCTTGTGTTCTCAAGGGAAAAATGTCAATAGAGTGTTACAGGAAACGTCTTGCCAATGGGAAGATGTCTTGTGACCCAAACAGCAAATATATTGGAATCTATAGCATTATAAAATCACCATTTAGATGTAGTTCCCTTTTGAAGATGAAAAGTTGAAACAGGGAATTAGGAACCTTCTCAGGGTAATTTTCTGTACAGCATGTCCACATAATTGAACTGGTAATTCTCTGGATGCTGTGTTATTGTGTAAAGCATGCATTTGGAGAGCAGGAATTCATATTTGTGGCTATAGTTAATAGGTGTACGTGTTAACGTGTAGGAGTAAAGGAATTTCTGTCTCTCTCCAGTTATGTTTGAAGGGTAGGACGACTGCAAGGCTGAAGTGGTGAGGCAAGCCACCGCCCTCAGAGCAGACAGGGAGGCTCTCTAATTACCGCTGTAAGGGAGGTCAGCAGCAGGAATGTCACACACCTCTTGCATCGCGCACTTCTGTTTTCTCACAGAAATAACTTGATTGCACAGTGTGCGCTGGAATGTGTCCACAGACTGCCAACTAAACAAATAAATAAAGCGACAATATCCAGGTAAACCAATTTTGTTTTGTATTAATTGTTCTGCTTTAAAGTGGTCTGATCTAAACTTCGCAATAGAAACCAAATCATTCCATAACCACTGTCTGATTTAAGAAATAAAATTGAATAAGAGAGATTCAGTATTGATTTTATTGAAGTATTTCTCTCAGTTTTATTCACAGTCTACCAGTTATGGATTTATGGGGAATCAAAACTTCTAAGTACACTGAAAAAGATTTAGTTTTACTTTATGAATAAAGACAGTCGATAAAACCCGTTGGGACTTACAGTGTGTCCAGTTCCAACCTGAGACTGCACACTTTAGGAGCAAGACCTGCAGTTTTATGTGTGTAATATTGGTGCAACTTTTGAAAGATTAGTATTGGACATTTTTGTCAATCATTGTTGTTTTTTTTATTTCATCTGTGATAAGTTCTCAAAGGGATGTCTCCCTTATCTCTTTACCTTATCAGGTCGTGGTCTTTGCATGTCTTACCACCACCTGAGTTGTATCGTCTGTTGAGCACCTTTGATTTCCTGGCTCTTTCGAGGCATTTCAAAATGACTGGGGGGTCTTCGAGAAAGCTGAACAAAGACATTTGTTTCCAACTATATTGCCACCATCAATGGCAACATCTTGCTTGTTAGCTGTGCAGAGCAAATGGGAATGTGGATAGGGGTATTTGGAGGTGGAATAAAGGAGATGGTATCCAAACTAAATGAGGGAAGATTCACACAGTATAATGAAGGCTGGACCCATGGCTTCACGGCTGATGTGTATCTAAAAAGGCCTGGTAAATACTGTTTCGGAACAGAAGGCTTTATCTGCAGATATACATATCCCCTGCAACCACTGGCCCCACATGAGGGCCAGAGCTATCTCTTGGATCACTTTTATTCTTCTTTCTGTATCCGAAAGGACAGAAAAATGTGAGACATCATCAGTTTAACTCTTTCAGAGTTGGTGTCAAAGTCTTTTAGATATACTAAGATTTGACAAATAATTGAAATCTGCTGTGAAGTAAATTTTGAATATACTATGGAAAAGTCCCATGAAAAGCATTTTTTACTTAAACATGGAGGGTTCTCTCCAAATATTTCAGTTCAAATCAGTTTATCTATAAAAACAGAAGTCCTTTATTTGAAAAAATATCTTGGACACAATAACAGATACAGCAAAATCCTTGCTATCTGCTGAAAGAAAAAAAAATTCAATTAAACCTTATACTATTTTTCTACAGAAGCCCTGAGATACAAGGTGGATTTTTTTTAAATGAGTAATGTCAAAACCTGAGTTACGTATGAGTTAGTCTTTCATACATACAAGATAGTAAATTGAGCAAGATCAAATGCAACTACATTTTTTTGTTATTCATTTATTTATTTATACACAGTCTCTAGGGCACTGCTGACCATATTCAACTTATTTTGGAGTGGCATTTCCATAGCCAAAACTACATGAATCCAAGTAATGCCTTTATTTAGCAAAAGAATAATCAATTCTGCTTTTCCTTTCATGAGTTATTAGGCTAATTATTAGAATACAAACGGGGCATAGAGTGAAGGCTCAGCCAGTGTCTGTTTGCTGCGTCAGGCTCACACGGCAAACTTGACCTGATGTGGAAAGTGGTGCACACTGCCAAAGTCAAGCTGCAAACAAAACTGCTTTTTAAATCATAGAGATAGAGTTTGCTTGCAAGAACATATCAACTAAAGACAACATCACAAACAGCATCAGTCAAAAATTTGATAATGAACTCTGAAATACACGGGGGCAAAGACAATTTAGCGAACTAAGTCCTTCTCTTCAAGGTTACCTGTGGATATCAAACAGGCCCAAGTGAGCTTAAAGTTACTATGTGCCATATTTTTGCCGCGCTGGGAAACGATTTGTATTGCTAGTGAGTTTACAACCATCTCCTTTACAGGATACGGAATAGTACCTTATTGCTAGCTAAGCTCACTGACCTTTGGCAAATGTTGTTTTTACCAACCAAGACCTTTATTACTTTAGCCATAGACACCGCAACAAACCTGACATTGCTTTCATGAACATATCATGTAAAGTTACAAAAAAACAATGATGCATAGAGGAGCCACAGTATCCTCATCTGTGATCTAGAAACTATCTCTATCTCCAGTGAACGCTTGCAATTAGATTTGTGATGGACCTATGATCAGAATTACTTCTCTCCTTCTTTTTCTTATTTTGATTCCTCTACATCCTCCTCCAACTACCTCCCGCCCCTTCTTCCTCCTCACTTCTATCATAAATAATCTATATAAGGAGATATTCCACCTACAAGAATATCTGAAGACACCTCCAGGGGGCGGCATAGAGCTCTAAAACTGGGCCAGAATAAAATGAAAAGCAGTCAATGATGCTTTTCCATAAAATCTATTTTCTAAATTATAATTTTTTTTAGTGTGCAGTGGTGAAAATGATCAGACAGTGGTTAAGCAGATACACATCTCTGAGTGCTTAAATTAATGAAATCTGGAACCATTTAGGAGAAAATGCTTTTTTCCATCTGGTTATGCAACCAGTCGAATAGCTTCAATGCAAGTGGAAAACTTATGAAACTGACATAATTTTACAACCATCGATTTTATATCAGCTTATATATTCATGATATATGTTCAGCTATGTAACAATGAAGTCCAGTGGCTCATAAATATTTGGAATCAAATGTAATGATCATTTTATGGCATTTAGCTCTATTGAATTTAGCAGGTGCTCAACACTGCCCCCGATGGCCAAATGACTGTACTGCACTCTTTTTTCTGTCTCACAGCAGACAATTGCTGAGGTTAGTTGCTCTCTCTCCACAGGCTTTGCTTCTATGCTCTATGCTTTCATGTCTTCCCAATATTACGCACCCACAGTATTCCTTATCTCTTGGTCATTAACAAAGTAGCTGTACTCCCCAATTTTTTTGGGGGATTATTTGACAAAAATGTCATCTCAAAAACAAACTTCATTCAAATTTATATTTCCCTGCTGCCAGTTTGCTCTATCAAATGCTCCATCCTAGCGACTAGGTGGTCTTCCGATGTTGTTTGGCACATTGACATTCACAATATAAATGCTATATGGCCCAACCCGAACCATCTCCAAAGGACGTCTGAGTGATGAATGAATGTTAAAATCAAGTGTGACTCATTCAGACCAAACAAGCCACCTGATAACTGGATCCCTTGACATCCACACACTCTGCTGTTTTAACAAATCATCCAAACACTATTGTCTTACAGTTTGCTAACATTTTGATAACAATTTGCATTTTGTTAATATAGTATATTTCAAGTAGGGGAAATGACCAACCATGTCATAAAATACTAAGTTTTCCTTTTAAAGCTGTCAGAGCCATATAAACATGACTGCCAAAAAGCAGTCGGTCATGTTTTAGTCGGCATACTGGAGGATGAGTTTATGTTATGCAAGCAGTAGAAACTGAGGTTCAAGAGCGCCTCAGAGCACTTCATTTTGCATGCTATTTACTTCAGAGGGTTTGTCAAATCTCACAGCTGCCCCTAAATTGAGTTTTGGTGATCTAGTGGGCAATGAGCTGACCTGTCAAATGGCATGAGAGTTACTTTTGAAATGGCCAAAATATTGAGGTGTGAAATTTGCTATTTCCTATGTAACAGCTGACTAACTAGTTCCACGGTCAACTAAGGCTGCAGACACAATAGAAGACTTTTAAAATCCAAACTGATTTTGCAAACATGCTGCATCAAACACATAGCAACAAATTTTATTTTTTTGTCACTGTGAAATATTCTCACTAGAAGATTAGGGAAGGACAGAATATCACACACTTAACAATATAAGTGACTCCTGAGATATCACTGACAGCTAGACTTCTAATCTCCCAGGAATCCTACATTAATCAGTAGGCCTGCGTATTAATAGTCACATTAATGCAATGTGTAGGGGAGACTGGGGTTGGCTGTCTCACGGGTTAGTTGTCACAGTGCTTGTTACAGCCAAACTACAGGGCACTGTTTCATCATGTTGATATCAAACATTTGGCATGATGTCAAGCTCATGGCCATTTTGTGTAGGAATTTTGAATTTTTTATGGGTCAAAGTAATTTTTCATGTTAGTGTTGTTTTTGAAATAAAAGTTTGCAGGCTATTAGGAATTTCATAATCAAACACTAAAAAGTGCAAGGTAATAGCTTTAATTTTAGTCTACTTTTCAGTTGCTAGCTAAAGACGTGTGGTAGCTAGCATTAAACCTTTGTCAAGAGGTCAGGAGGGGATGGTTGTCTCAGTGCTCTGGGGGTTGGTTATCACACGTGTCACAACCCTTCTTTGTTGGCAGAATGATCAGGAACTTCAAAAGAAAGAAAGACAGGGGCAGCACACCACCAGACATTATGCTCTCGGCTGTGAGGCAGATCAAAATAAGCAGTAAAAGCATATGAAGTTTATGGTCATGGCATTTTGATGGAGATAAATCTATTCCTATTTCAGTTTCATTACATGTTATGTTCATAATGAATTGCTAGGACCTATGGCTTTAAAAAAGATAGAATGTTTTCAACACTGTAAATTCCTTCATTTTACTTTTCATTACAGAGGATAATTCAAACAAATAATCATGGTTCACATTCATGGTTTAAACAAATAGGCCTTGGTAAGTATTATAGAGACTAACATGTATTGATATTATAATGAATATGAAATGAATTATTAATTCATATTAATTATAATCATTAATTTAAAAAAGATAATATAACATGTTTGCCTCATCTCACAGTGAATTAGGCTTTGACTGGCTGTTGGTGGTCTCCACTCTTGGAATAAATCTGCAATCTTCACACACGACAGGACCCATCCAGATGTCGGGTCATAAATATCAAACATGTTTGATATGATTTGGGCAGGTCAGATCAGTCTGCAACTCAATCGCTGTGAGTAAGACTGAATCTGTAAACTCCTCACACTACCAGATAATCTTGGATGAGCATCAGTCCCAACCAAACCCCAGATTGGGAATCCGGATTTATGGGATTTCCAAATATGGTGCTATTCAGCCCAAACATCCTTTAGCGTGTTCCCAGCCTAACGTAATGACATGTCTTTTTTGTCCATTACAATGCCACATATCTAGAATATAAGCAGACCTGCTAATGTGTACATATTTTGTTAAAATATGCCAAAAAAGCTTTTTTTGTCTACTTTGCTAAATGATACAAAATTGCAGCGGAGACATGAAGCTCGAGTGATTCACCAGCACTTAATTTGTTCACCCATTCAGCATTCTTGACTTTGGTATGAATCCATCCCTACTTTTCACATTCAGTCCTGGCTAGCAGTGGGTAGTTTAATTGAGTCACAATTTCTAAATGAACTTTCAGCATGCTCATGTTTGCTTTTAGATCACACTTCTGACTTATGCAGTAAACCCCTTTGACTGGACTCCAGTCTGTTGTAGTTAATTTATGTTGTATCTGTTGTAGTTCATTTATGGTTTGTTTCAAATTTATAACAAGCCCAGGCGCCCTGCTGGTGGTGCCCTGTAGGCTTGGTGCATGTTGGGGAAATACAAATAGTGGGAGCATGGGGTTTGTACATTTTTTAGCCTGAGGGTGGTGCAAGAGGAAAGGTCATGAGGTCACCAAAACTGATAGGGTTCACCCTCTGTGCATGAAGGTGCTCACCAAATTTCATGGTAATCTGCCGAATAGATTTTGAGATATTGTGTATAAGCCAAAATTTTGCCTGATGGTAGTTCATTTTCTGGGGTGCATGAATGTGGCCATTAAATTTAATGGCAATCCACTCAACAGATTCCAAGATATGTTGCCTTGAAGTAAAGTGTTTGGTTATCCCTGACTATCAGCAAGGCAAAACAAATGACTTGGTACTGCAGTGTGAATGCTACTGTGTTGAAAAGACATCATTACTCACTGGCCATGAGAGTATGTGCATGAGTTTGCGCCGTGCAAACTAAAGATGAAATAATGAACATAATTGCCAACGATGATGGCAAAAGTAGGACAATAAGGCTCAGGGTGAAAATATCATTTTTTTTAATCCCTTGAGGCTGGGTCGCTCTAGATGAATTTGATGCCAGTTATAACCCTGACCGGACTAACCCCACCACTGGTATGTCATTGCAGGTGGGGTGTGTGCTAACAGAAGGCACAGATTGTCCTGTAGAGTCAATGGGCTGAAGACTGGAGACTTGGCCTTCCCTTAAGCCACTTGCTGTTGTTTGGTGGTCATGGGTGCGACATGCAGACAACAGTGAACACAGTCCAGACTATATTCCAAAAAAGCATTCCAGTGAAGTATTCAAATATGTCATGGGTTACGACATGATAAGCGAAAAGATAAGCGACAAATGTTGCTCTGGGGGTGGGGACAACCCACAGTGGTTTGCCACCATTCAACTCTAAAATGAACCATTCAGAATGACTCCACAGTTAACAGTGACTTTGAATCCTCAAATATCTGTGAGGTTTGAGAATGGCAGGCTACAGTATACCCTTCCATAATGTGATAGGTGCTCTGTCAGTGGACACATACATCAGCTGAAAAAAAAAATTAGTGGGTATTCCATACACACACTGCTAACAGGTCTATATAGGCCAGATAAAACAACCAGATTTATCATCGTTAAAGATGAACAATCGAGTTTTCCATATAAACAGCATGAATTTGATTACATTCGTAATTTCATTCCTACAGACATAGCATATGTTTTTAGACACCACTAACTGAGCTGAATCAATTCAAGGTGGACAAATTACCTGAATAACCTGCTCAGTATAAGACTCTACCACAAGTAACATAGCTGCACTAGCTAGCATGATAACTTCCCTGTCAAGTGCTTTCTCTGACTTCACTTTTCTCTAGCGATCAAGAGCTTCTCTGGTCTTAATACAGTTCATTCATGACTTTTCTCCACTCAACATTTCAATAAAGTTTAGATTTCTTTGCTCTCCAAAAGTCAGTTGTGTCTCTTTCTCGCTGAAATGGGTATTGAGTGAGGAGAGAAGAAAAGCTACATGGAACAGTGCCTGCATTTTTCTCACTAGTGCTAGTAGCGGCCGAAAACTACACTGTTCATCTTGAAGTGAAAGTTTTGAGACATTCACCATTTAATATCTGCCAGTCAATAGGCCACTGAATACGATACTATCATGGCATCATATAATACTGTCAATGTATTATATTCAGTGCTGTGATAACATTTACACTCTTTATATATTGGTATTTTTTTTCTTTGCGATTTATTAACTCTTATGTATAATAGTGCTGCTTTTCCCACAGGCAAATGTCAGCTAACTTTGAGACTGCCACTCTGACGGAAGGTGTGGGAAATGAAACAGATGGTAAGTGCCTAAGAGAAATGCCACTGCACTCCTTTGGCAGGTCTTGTGGTTCAAGTTGGATGATTTCGGAAATCCAGCTGATTTGGGCCACACTATGTGACAGCTTAGCATAAAATACGTTTTAGTGAAGGATGGAAATACGATTAATGGAAATTGCTCCCCACTCATGTCCAGAATTGCACAAAAATGCACGTGCAACAGGTACTACTTCTTAGTACGTACTCAGCATGGCAGTTAACTGCACTTATCCAATTTCCACACAGCTTTATCTGGACAAAGTCAGCATGCTCGTGTTTTTGGCCTGAAACTTGAAGGTATATTGAACTTTATGTATGTATATGTTTGTTCATGTAATAACACTAGGCTTACTTTGCCAGAGCCCGGTTAGGCATGGGCATACGAGGCGCCCAACCTATTCCATCACATTGTAACATAGCATGTTCTCCAAACCATATTTCTGTGTGATATCACTGATCTGATGCATTTTGACCCTAGATGTAGTCCAATAAATTGGCATTTGACTGTAATTCACAAAGTGAGATATGTGGCAATCAGTCAGTCAATTGAGTAATGTCAGGAAGCCAGTACCGACTGTAAACAGCCACATGACACCTACTGGCAGAAAACCATCAACCATTTGGAGTAAGGAGTAGGAAGTCTCTGAAGAGCATTGTAGGCGTTCCTAGACCCTTAGACGTGATTGGTTGACCCAAACCATAACCATACTGGACCATACCAGTGATTTCAAATATTTGGCCAATTTAGGTACAATTTTTCAAACTTTTCCACAGAGACTATTTTTTTTAAGTTAATTTCAATGTTTTTTTTTCAAGAACATTTAGACCTTTTTCACAGCAGCTATTTGATCTGAAATAGCAGGGCAAACACAGGTGTTACTAATGACATTAATAAAAGTTCTGTTCCATTTAAGTGTAGGAGAGTCTTGCCTGGGAGCCTGCATGAACAATAGCAGGACCCTACATGGGTTGGAACCTTCATTAATATCATCAGTAACACCTGTGAGGGCCCTACTGTTTCATGCCAAAATAGCTGCTGTGAAAATGGTCTGTTGGTAAATTTCTGCCTGACCTACTTTTTTTCAGCTAGTCCCTCTCATCCGTGGATCTCGCTACGATGAAGCGGAAGTACTGCAGGAAGTTACATCCTGCTTTGTAAATCATCATGACGCTTTTCTGCGCGCTTGCCTGTGTGATTTGAAAAATTGTTTTTATTCGAAAGAGAGAATTCATAAGTAGAGACATATAGCAACTGCGTTGCAGTGAAAAAGAAAAACAGCTGCTCAATAGTCAGCCCCAAAACAACTACGCTGTCGCTCTGTTGCAGGCTGCTCGCACATTCTCACTTGTTTGTAAACTATAAACTCATACAGACAAGTGGAGCTTTTTGTAGATTGAGATATGCTCGGAGAGAAATGTGCGCTACTGATTGAAGACAAATGGTTGGTGTGCGACCAGAAGATGTATTTTCAGTTTGTGAAGACGCAAGCTGCGGGAAGTCTGCCGCCTCATCACACAACCTCTCACTGTGTAGCGCACCTGTATAAGGTAGGCCTACTTTGCCATAAAAAATAGGCTAATTGTTGAGGATGGGAAAAACCGTGTATTTCTCTATTATTATTATTATTTTTAAGAGAGATGGCCCACTACAAGCCGACTGTATATTCAAAATGCCGTCAATAGTCGATACATTTGCATTATTTATCAAATATTACAGTAGTCCACATCTCCATATGCAGTTTGCGTTCAGACACCTTCTGATTTACAAATTAAGCACTGCCCTTGATCTTTGATTCTGAAGAACTGACTCAAAAACATTTAGTGGTGATGTTTTCGACAGGCCTAGCTGAATATGTCATTCTAGCTGCTCAGGAAGTAGCCTACCTTGATGTGACGTGACATGACATTGTCTACTTTTGGCCGGTTATCCATATGAATATGAAAAGTACACCACCAGACAACAAAATTAGCCCATAAATGCAAGATGTATTGCAAATAGTTATAATTATGAAGCATTAAGAATAAAATTTTTTTGGAGGTCTTTGGTAAGAAAGTACATATCGAGATCATGTCTGTTTTTGGTCATTGGCATGTACTCAGTTCAGAGCTTTTCTCTCTGTAATGGCCACAATCGCTTTGTACCATTTGAAAAAGTTTCTTATACTGGTAGTTTGTGCTCTAATGACTCCAAATACTTGCCATTTTGTTTTTAACTTATTCTGACACACAATGACACGATTAAGTGCTTATTTTGGCTTACTGCTCTTTATTTTGCTATTATTATAACAGGGAAAAGGGCATTTCAGGAGCCACCTAGGCCTTATGGGTAACTATGAGAGCTGACAGACCGTGGACATTAAGCCTGTTCACATGAAGACAATTCCACAATTTTTGTCATTTAAAACAAGAAACAGCACAGCAGCAACATACAGCATACAGAATGCAAGACATCTGAGAATATAAGTGTGAATGCCTCCACCTTTGTGTGTTTACAGCTTTTCAGGCCTGAGTCTGTGGACTATTTTTATACTTCTGCTCATAGAGTTGTATTTCTGCTAGATGGTGTACAAAGGACAGATAAAAATTGAGGATTTTCATACATTTCTCTGTCTCTTCTGCCTCATGGCAAACAGCCTGTGGCCCAGTGCAGGTCCAAGACCTGGTGGTCTGGAACCCCAGCTGTAGGCAACAAGATGCAAAGAGATGTGGAAACTGAGAGACATAAATAATGAGTAAGCCCAGGCAATCCCTTGTAGGCCCAGTGGAAATCAGAGTATTGGTTGCAAGGAGCAAAGACCTTGCCATTCAGTGCCAAGGCCTTGGCTTAGATGGTGCAGGCTGTGTGTCCTCTACTGAACAGATTGTTTCCTTTTCTCCTGTCACTGCAATTGAGCTATTGCGGAGGAGAAAAAAGAGTAGGAAAAAGGTCAACTGGATGTGAAGCTCCTATTATCAGCAATCTTCCCCTGGCTTCCATAAGCAGCTTGTTTCTAAGCTGCAACCTAGCCAAGCATGAAGGGAATATAATTTCAGCCAATCTCCTGGTAGCATGGGTGCACAGAAAGCCATTGTAAGGCCAGCAAAATAGTCACAATAGACTCACTGGCCTTCCTGATAAAGATCTGCATAGGTAATGCCAGTGCAGCAATGAAGGCAATTTTTGCCTCCTCACATTTAACTGAACCCCCTCACTACTCTGACCACTGTCCCTTGGCAATGGAAGTGATGGATAGCAGTTTTTGTTGTATGTAATTGTACGTGGTGTAGTATGGCGGAAATTAACTGTCAGTGAATCATACACTACCAGCCACTTCTTCACTGTTAATCTGGAAAGCCAACCTGTAGCGTTTTGTCTCTTAAAGATGCATTATGCAAAATGTAGGGTCATTTGAAGTAAAGGCTGTAGATTAATACAGATAAATTTGGCTGTATTGGTTGATTTATTTATTAGTTTAGTTTATTTATTACATGATTTCCCATGTTTCTCATGGTTGTAAGGTATGTAACCATTAAGCTAAGCTAGTTTTCATTAGTTCCATCGGCTTTCTTTTTGCCAGTCCTTGCTGTTTTCTCCTAGACCTTTTCAGTATTAATCCTGGCCTCTATTTTTGCATAATGAAAACCTCCTTTTCTCCATAGAGATACAGTTGTGTTAACTATAAGTTGTATAAAGGCCTATTAGTTGGATTTGGCCTTGTATGGGTAAAGGGTGCTCTAAAACTTCTCAGCAGAGGATAATCATAACTGGAAGAAATGACAGTATTTACAGTAAATTCTTGCAGGATAACAGGGGCAGCAATTCATCTCTCTCCATTGAAAGTCATAGGCCAATATCAGTAAGTGAATTAGTGCATGCGTTTTAGCTCTCAAGGTGGCGCACACTGAGGAAAACATGTTCTCTGATGCAAATTATTTTTCATGTAACTAAAACTGCATTTGACTCCCACATAACCACCCACTGGATAAAGTGGCTACATTTAAATGCACACCAGTACTTACACCAGTTCTAATGTGATTACAGGGCTGGGGCAATTGAAATATGGATCACTTGAATAATAGAATTATCTATTTTAGTTTTATTATAATCTATTTCAGTTTTATATATTATACCAGTATATGACTACTGATTATATTATATTATATTATATTAAATTCAATTTTATCATGTTATATTATATATTATATTATTTAATGTTACAAAAATATAGATGCTCCAGTCCAATATGTGATTCAAAGCAACGTCTAAACTTCTGTTCCAGACTGGATACTGTAAGCAGGAGAAGAAATAAACCATCTAGACCAAACAAACACAGATGAGGAAGATGTGATTGGGGGAAACTTGATTGTGTTTTGACAGACGTTGACCAGGGTCACCGCAGAGTCGCTGCGTTCATCACTTGACATCGAGAAATCTAAAGGGCAGCACTTACTATGTAGTTTAATCCCTGTCATTCACTGAGCCACGTCTTGCATCATGTTTTTGAGTTGAGAATCTTGGAACGTGTAATTAGTTGGATTATCGGGGTGTGGACCTTAAACTCATGAGTAGCAAAATCAATAGAGAATGTGCAACTTTTGGTCAAGGAAGACAAAAGAATCAAGTCATGTCTAGTCAAATTTATAAACCGTGAACCAATTTCCAAAGTTGAAATTTGATTGAACTATGTGCTGATAGTAATAAATTGACCTTAAGATAGACCATAAGTCATGTTCTCAGAGGTACCTACAATATTTTACCACTGAGCAGTTAAACCATAACTTGCCAGATTTTGGCATGCAGTTTGATGTGACTTTTTTTCCCGAATATTAAAAGAGAAAGCCAGAAAGGCATGTATCAAAGCTAGAGCAAAACCCGCCAGTAATAAAGATGTGACAAACAATATGTCAGACAACTGAAATGATCAAACCGTACAGCCACAAAAGTTAATCCCTTTAGAATTGGTTCTCACTGTTTACTGCCGCCCACCACCGTGTATTTTGGAGAAAGACTGTGGGGATAACAGGCCAATAAATTCTAAATGTTGAAAAATTGCTGAAAAAAGGGCTGCTTGGTGGATGATATGTATGGCAAATTGAAGGGTAGTTTCTAACAATTCAGAAAAGGTCTTGTGTTCATTTTAACGATGATGTTCCTTTCCTGATAATCAAGACCAGATGGTTAAAATGCCTGATGGAGCTGAATGAGATGGAGATGAATGGAGAGTTTTGAAGTCATAGAGCAGAACGACTTCAATCTACTACTCTGAATCCCACACTGATCAAACCCCACAGTATGGGTTGTTGAATGCCTAATACCGAGATTAGCTATACAACTACACTGCACTTCAAAGATGGATGTCAGCGAGAGCCATTTGCTGAAAATGCATAACTCAAATTTACAACAAAACAAAAACATTTGAGTATTACTTTTTACAACATTCATATTGTATGAAATATTCAGTAATTTTCACTTCCTTTTGAGCCATTGTGAGGCTGGACCCGAGGCTGTTAATCCACCTGTGTCCCCTGTGTGCTGCAGCTTGTTGCCTGCTTGGCACCCTCACCTGATGAAATAATTCATTGATCATGCTTGTGTGCCACGTGAACACAAAAGATGAGGCCATGCTAACTTCATCTTCTAAGTATAGCTATACAGTAGACTACCACATTGTGCCTTAAACAATGTACTGTATCTCATAATTGAGTCCAGCACTTTCATCCTTTTAATTACAAAGCCACAAGCTCTTAACACCTCACCTGGGACTCTGTGCCTCCGTCTCCTCCTTCACTGTTGTCTTCATCTGGCTGCACAGCTTCACTTACCAGACAAAATGACGCATGCTGCTCATTATCTCTGCCAGGAGGTCATGCGTTTGGTCGGGTGTATCTGTGTGTCTGTCCACGGCTAATCTCGCAAACTACTGGGCCTGTCAGCCCATTTTTTTTGTGCACGGTTTTGACTGTATGATGAAGAACCTCTTGTGGTTTCAGTGATTCAAAAACTTTGAAATTTGTTCTCCACTCACTCCATTCATTGTCTAGCTCGCTTCACCACCAAACTTTTACCTTACCCTGTGACTTTGACTTTTCACCTTGACATTTGACGATTCTTCTCAAAATCAAATCACTTCTTCCTTTCTGGACCCTTAACTGAATTTCAGTGGTGTATATCATGAATGGCTTCATGAGCTTAAGTTCAACCCTTCATAGTAACTGAGGGTCAAAGGTCATGTGACAAATAGAAAGGTCATATATGACTTCATATTAGTGTGTTGTAGTAACCACATGCGTATCTCTTACCATTTCACTGATATGACCATTCTAATTATTATTTTGATATTTCATTGGGCCAAAACTTTGACCCTGTGACCTTTGAGCGATTCTTCTCAAAATCCAGCGACTTTTTCCCTTCTTGACCCTTAACACTTCCACCAAGTTCAGTACAAATTGAATTAAAACTATTTGAGTTATGCTGTATACACACACAAACACACACACACTCACAGACAGACAGACAGACAGGACTGAAAACGATACTCCACACTTAACTGAATTATTTCCCAGTATGAGATCAGTTCATCGTGTCGTTCAGTTGGAGTTTTTAAGCTGAGATGCCGTAAACGCCTCATTAGCTATATCTGGTAATTAAGAAGACTTCTGGCAATTATATTTAATCTAGTTTTATGCAGGTCAGAGTTCTTTAACAGACTAGGTAGCTAACATTGTTATACATGGTCATAAAATACAGGGCCAATCAAATTATGAATCTTCCTCTGTGCAAGGTCCAATTTTTTACTTTTTGTAACAGATTTTTTTTTTTCAGACCACTTGGTATGAGAAAAAGCTATAGCTATGTGAGACTAACCTATCCCTGGCCTTAATCCAAAACGTAAACCCACTGGAGACTTTATTTTGATGAACAAATTAAATTTCTTTAACAAAATTCCTGAGATATGGCACTTCATGATACTGTAGCTCAGCCAGGGTTGAATCAAATTTCTGCAGGGGTTATTGTGGAATGTGCTAAGTACAGTAAAGTAAGGAGTGGTGATAAAAATAATTTTACAAATACCGACTGTTTATAGCACCTTCACCACCTTAGAGAACAAAAAAAAATATTTCACCACATTTTAATGCATTTTTAAGTAGATACTAGAATGTTTTGAATAATTTTGCCCAGGCTTGACTGTTGTGGTTTTGGTTTGTCTTCTTTCAAAGAGGGAGAGAAATGCTTCCTTTTGTCAGTGCTGCACATGGTGTGATGGGAGATTGTTTTGTCACCTGCACAACCTTTGACCACATTAAGCAGGCATAGCCTTTGTTCAGAAAAGATACCTCAGATAATAATAATAATAATAATAATTACTTTAATTTCTTACTTTGCATCTTGTTTTAATATGCAGTTTAACAATTTCTGCAATGAGTGTACATGCAGATTATCACAAATATTAAGTTGGCTTTGAAGTTGACTCAGACAAAACATTGAGAGGCTGTTATGGAATTCCAGCAGCAGATACCGAGAAGATCAAATTCTCAAGATCTGTGAAATATCAGTTAAGCTGTTGTAGAATCTATCAGAGCGGTCTACAACTAAATCTTTGTATTGTCTGATTCAAAGGCTGTTATAATAGGGAGGTCTGGTTGGAGACACAATACAGATTCCTTGCTATCTACCTGAGCTTTAACATTACTAGGTATGTGAAGTTGCAGGGTCGATAAGGATGTTTTTTAGTGATTAGTTACTTTCAGAGGGTGTTGAATATCTTTATTTTTCGCCATATTTGATTGCAGTGAACATATAAAATACTTTGTGATTTTATGAATGCTTCTCTCCCTCCATTCTACGAGGTAAACAAGCCTTCTGCTGCTGATGTTGCTCCAGGAAATAGCTGTTTAGCTAGGTACAGATAATAAAATTGAGGTACATTAATGTGTTAAAAATTTTTTACTGGAATATCACAAGGACAAATCAAAGTGAATATTGTCACCACTTTTCTAATGCCAAGAGTGCTGTCAAATTCAAAAGTCGTTTTTTTTTTTTTAAATTAGCTTTATAATGCCGGGTCTTTAGCCTGATTTGCAAACCATAATAAGATAGACATACACACACACGGGTGATATAAAATATTAATTTATCTCTGAAGCACTATAAAACGATTTGTCCTTAACCAAGCCAGACACAGAGGTGCTGTCTCACTGCTTTTGTTTCCTTACAGTTTTACTGTATTGCAGAGTTCGTGGAGAGAGGTCACAGTTTCGTATCAGCATTGTGAGAAAAAAGGAATTTTTTTAGAGATGAACCAATTTTATTGCCTTAGTACAAGAAAAATGGTCCTGTGCTTACACATTTTGTGTAGTATGAAAAAACGCTACATTCTCTCACATTGGCCTGTCTGGGATAGAAGAATGCTGCTTTGCTTGAGGTAAGGAGAGGCAATGGCCATTTAATTAACCTTCCCTGCCTCAATCTGCTCACAACAATTTTCCCTGTGACTCCCTTTAATAGTTTAATGACCTTGCTGTCAGTAAGACTGAGAAGGACTGAGTCAAGGTATGATTTAATTAAAAGAGTCCATATGTTTAAGACTGTACCTATGGAGGTGCAGAAACACTGGGGTTCCAAGGAGGCGACAGAAATGACCTCGCCATTGAGTTTCAAAATGACAGCGCGCGGCATAGAGTAAATAATTAGACAGGAAAATCAAAAGACAGGCAGCCTTTAAATAAGGTAGCTGTATGTTTCTTACTACGGTTATGTGGTTTCTATAATCAATGCCCAGTAGTGCTGACTTCATCCACAATATGGTGCTAGTGTCCCTTTCAGGGAACAGAGCGCTTACATACGCAAACCATTTGCATTATAGAATAAATACCTTACAACCTTCACGTACTACAATAGGCTACTACCACAGGGCTTGTGTCTTGCACCATATGATTAGTGCAATATGTGTTAAGTGCTCATTGTCACACACTCCTGCACCACCACACCGCTGAAGGCCCTTTTCGCTCATCAGGTCACATGAGAAGTTTGGGTTTCTCACAGTGGTGAGTAAGAACAGCTACTTAGTGATATGATAGCACTAGCCATGCTAGCACACTCCACCATTGAGATAATGGCAGCAAGTTGAGTAAAATAAACCAAAGCATTACGTGATTCTGACAGCCCACTGATGTGGCTCAGTTTAATGTACCATACCACAAAATATAAGCCTTTACAGAGAGCCGTCGTGGAAATTATTGAAGCTATTGTGGGTGCCATGTTTTCGACAGACTGGATGACACTGATTTCAGCTTCTTTATCTGTCTCATTTTTTGGGTTCAAGTAAGACCCTTAATGTCTTTATCCTCTGTCTCTGTCTTGTGGAAAAGCGCTCTGCCAGTTCGGAGAATGATGGAAGTCCACCATGGTCACCTGTGACAGCTCAGCTGACTGTCATGCACACCACTGGTCCACTGATGAGAGTGAAATTACTACATAATGGTAGGGGTGTTCCTGGGTTTATATAACGATATGATAATCCTCTTTTCACACAATGATGATAATGATCATTATTATGGCAGGGGAGTAGGGGGCGAGGAAACCGCTTGGAATGGAGACTTTGCTGCATAATCCTTCTGCCTTGAAAGGTTAAATACGGATTTGAATATTATGATCCTCCACTCTGAAAATGATAGTACCGTATTTGAAGCAAATGTGCTCATTGTGCACTTTACCTCGCAGAGTAGCATGAGTGGCACTCTCTACCAAAGAAGACATGCTTGCAGTGCTGTATTTGCACAATTGTCAAGAAAAAACATTTTGAGGAATGACAGACTTAAAAAAATCTACTGTGGGAAGAGTCATGGTTTTTATACTTCTGCTTAATTGGGGCTACAGGAGCCTAAATGTTGGCAAAGCAGGCTTTGGAACAAAGTCTCCAGACTAGAAAAATCTGAGAAGAGGAAGTGAATGTGTAATGCTCTGCCCTGCCTCAACACCGACCATCACATTGCTCTTGAGCAAGGCACAGAACAACAATTGCTCCAGTAGAGAAGCTCCTTTGCCAGCAGCAGACGGCTACGGTTGTGATAGGCAGCTTGCAAGTATGAATTTATGTGACTGTATGAATGTGAAGTAGGGTAGTGCTGTGAAAGAGCGTGCAAGCTCAGCAAAAGCTGTAGCAAAGCTCAGTGGCCGACAGCAAACTTGGTTGTACTGGACATGTGAGTGTGAAGCAGCGCAGAGATGAGAAAGAACTCAGAAAAAAACCTTCCCTGAACTTAATAATGATTAATACTATTAACACATTTGTTCAGACTAATCTATGTGTACATACAAGTTATGACAATATCTGAAAGATAATTCAGAGTCTGATTCAAGTTTCACAAATAATATTTAATTACACACACACACACACACACACACACACACACGTATATATATATATATACATATATATGTATGTGCGTGCGTGCGTGTGCGTGTGTGTGTGTGTGTTTGTATAACAGCAGCTATGTGCAAGATGCAAGTTGAAACAGCAAATGTGTTGGATGAGGAATGTATAAGCAATACATAATACCAGTTACAAATTTCACAATAATCTACAGTGGTTTTGTATCACAGTAGTAGCAGTAAAGAATTGTAAAATAAATTGCTACTAATGAGAGTATAGGCCTACATTAACAATAACCTACCTGACCTTACCAACAGCTATTTGTGTCAGTTGACACAATACACAACAGAGTAATTTTTGTTTTATATATATACTGAGGGCTTTTGGCACTGTAACAGTTATTAGGGGCTCTAAATAAACTTGAACATGAATTGGTAGATATTACTCCAAAGTTTTCTATTCAATTCATCATACCAAAACTGGAACAATTATAGAATAATGTCAAGTGTGTACTGTTTCTAAACACGATCTTCATGGCTTAAAACATTTTCTTTTTTTCTTAGATCTAAATCTAAGGCTCTGATATCTAAAAGGGCAAGAGCTGACATATAGACCTACACCCATGACAGGCTAATCCCCAACATTTACTGAAGTGACCAGTACATTTTATTAGATGAATTGCTGGTAAAGTGATTCAGGGATTACATCGGGTGAAGGTAATATCTTAAATGGAGGGCTAACAATAACAAGAAACACAGAGACATATGTTTTCCACACGTTGTACCAGTTGTTTATGGTGTCTCCTGTGAGATCTGATCTTAGAAACCATTGATTGTCAACAAGAGACTGGCACAAGTAATGGATTTTTACATGAGGTGAAGCAGACACTCAGTCTTTCATCCAACTCTGTTACCATCTTTATATTTTGCCACTTTTTGTTTTTTTGTTTGGAAAGACATCGTGTATACAGTATCTGTGATATGGGCTAACCGTTTGAAATGATTAGCAGTTAGGGTGGACCAATTAGTCTTATTTTCTTGATTTCATTCATATGCCAGTTGATTCATTTCTATTGCTTATTATAACTGCACAATAATCTTTTCCTACCAGTAAGTTCTGATCAAGTTGCACTTAAACAATTCAAGCCAAGTACATTATCACATCAGTACATTAAGCTGGATGTCACTGCCATTCAATTGGTGATAATGAGACCTAACTAACCAAGGACATTGTTAACTTTTAGCAGTGAGAAGCCTTGACAGTGTTAGTTTAGTGTTTCCCTACTGTAGTGGCCAACAAAGATAAGATCATTTTTTCAATTTAAAAATTAAATGTAGCCCATTTCTGCTAAGACGCCCTTTCATGATCAAAGTGCCAAGCAGCATTGGGTTAGGGATCGAGGAGACACATGCAAACACACACGCTACTGCCTGTAGTACTTCTATAGTTTTCTTTTAGTATTTCTGTAGTCTTTCAGTGGTGTCACTGCTGTGGATAATATGCTCTCTGGATCATGCCATAGGTCAGTAAGGGGAAAAAAATGTTTAATAGTATAACAGTGAATCACCAACTATGCCTTTTAGTATAGCATGATTGAGGCACGATAGTAATTACCTACAGTAGATGAATAGTGATTAATGTATCATATCCCTCTGGTGCCCATGATGCCTTATAGTAGGCACTAGACTATCCTACAGGCTACAGTTTGGAGCGAGACATTTGTTCTGATCTGCTTAGTGTGTGCACTTAGTTTATATAACATATTAAAAATAAATATAACTTGTTTATGAGCTTTAGCAGCCAAGAATTGTGTTTAGCTAACAAGACCAAGCAGATAAAGGCAAGCAGGGTTTTAATAATGTGATCAGTTTACCAAAGCATTGCAGTGAAATAGCACAGAGTTAAAGAAACAGTTAGAAAATACAAAAAGATTTTTTGCAGTCTATCCAACCATATAGTCAATCATTTGGCGAGGTTTCCAGTTTGCCGCAGCCTGTCTTTTGATACCTCTGTATAACGGGGCTGGATGAGTGTTGCTTTGTGGAGCTCAAACCATCAAAAATTCACATGTTAAAACTCAAAATCAACAGCTCTTGGTGTCGCTGTTGAGTAATTAGTCAAAAATCATGGCTGCAGTAAAATTTACGAACATAAAAATGATGTTGAGTAAATATCTTAGATACAACAAGAGCTATCTGGTTTGGGCTACATTATGTACTTGGTTTGGGGAACCCATAAGGTATTCAAAATGACATGGACCCTCTTGAATCAGCTGATTCCCACAGCATACTGTACACTGTGCACAGCTGTACACAGCTGTAAGTTTGAGATAGCCTATTGAAAAACACTTAATGTTTTACCAAGGAAAGATCAACTAAGATCACTTTTTTTCTCTTTTCATCTTTGGCAAGTGGCCATGGTATGAGTGTGATACTACACTCTTAGGTATGAAGTTATCTAAAGACAATGCACTGTAAACAAACCATTAATTTCAATGTATAATGAACTTGTACCAACAGATTTATATTGCTGAACACTTTTTACTCTCACTGAGTAAGCTCTTGAAGGGGCTGTGAGTATGTGACAGACAGTATGACTGTATGTCAATTACATATTTTGCAAGAATGTGTTTTAAAACCGTTTTCATTCATATTGTTTACAGCAAAATGAAGCAGTATTTTGAGTTGCTATGGGACATCAGTGTTCCAAAGGGATTATTTGCCATCAATCCTACCCTTGAAGATATTGTGCAAAACCACAGAACAGATTTACAAAAAAGAATAAAACCCTTTTCCTAGGGCTCTGAAAATTATGTCCAGAATGCAACCAACTATTGAGTTTTTTTACTTCATATCTTGCTTCTCCAAATTTTTATTCGAATTGTACCACAACATATGATGAACCAATAATAAGAATTGGTCTTCACACTTCATAACTCTCTCATTCAGATTTCTTGTTTCATCTTAATTGTGCTCTAAGACATGAAAAATAACATAATGGAAGACAGTGGTCTACCCACTCTCCTTTAAAACAAGCATATGATCAGCTGTTGCCTGCAGATACTGCAGACCGATTCAAAATTTTCATTGCTGGCTTGCCATATTGGCTATTCTGGCTTTTGTGTTGTCCCAGTTCAGTCTCCTTGTTTTTCATTGCTTTATTTTGTCTCATTATGGTAAAAATGTTAAAGTGGTGATTAAATGAAACAATAATCCTCCTCATTTTTTATGCCAAATCACAACATAAATTATATATTATTCATATTATATAATCAGATTTTAGGCAGAATTTCCTCTCCAGGGCAAATAATAGCAGAACATGAAGGGTATTCTGTCTGCAGTCATAAATAGAGGTTACTGGCTGTGCATGTTTGTGTTTGCGTGTGTGCATGCACGTTACTATGTGCATACAGTATGTGTGTATTATGTGAGTCTATGTGCAGTACAGTGAGAGTGAGTGCAGTAGGGGTTGTGTAGTTTGTGCCAAATTTCAAACATGATTTACATTCTCAATGTAATGTATTAAAACGTTGACAGGGCAAAAGGGATTCACAAGATGCTGCATTAGAAACTCAATTTCTGTGATGAATTGCCTGAAGCCACTGAATTACAAACTGCTCCCTACCACCTTCCCCGACTCACCCCCTCCCATGGCTCAGAAGTTTTTTTGTGCGTGTCAAAATCTTCTTAAACCTCTCTCTTAATCTGATCTGCTGAATGTGAGAGGGTGAAAGGATTTTCAGACTAAAAAGCATTCATTTTTCGTCTTGTTGTGCATCGCCTTTTCCAAGTGCTGGGTCAGTAATATTCAAAACTTGCTTTGCTCTTCGTCTCCCAGGCACCACTCTGGTTGTCTCAGGCTTATGGATGTCCTTTCCACACCAGCTCTTTCGTCATTATGTGTGTCTGGTGAAAAGCTGCCACCATACTAAACTAAGTGTAAGCATTATTAACTAAGTAGTACCGAGTGATGGTGACAAATATTCATATAGGATACTAGCACTGGGTAATGTTCGGCTATAAAGTGTGACACCCTTGATGCACAATGTGGCCTTTATTGGACTGTATACCATAAGATGTCAAATAAAATTCTACGTAGCCTGTCTCTGCTAAACACCAAGGAATTGTGCCTCAATAAATGTAATATCTCATACTGAATATCTGGCTTCATAGATGCAACACTTTTTACAGCCATGAAAAACCTCACAGTCATACTAAAAGGTAACTTCCAATGCAGAGAATACAAATAAAGTAAATTAATTAATCACTCCACAACTAGCTGTCTCGCCCTTGTGAGGACAGGAAAGAAGCTTTGCTACTTCATGCCCACATTTTACAAAAATGTGAGTGGCATGGCGCAAAAATAAATAAATAAGTAAATAATAGATATGAAATTTATATTCATGCTGATTGACATAACTTTGTCACATAAACGTAAAACAGCCAGGAATAGGTTCCTGTAGGGTTTTATGGTGGTATGGTATGGTGTTTTTTTTTTTTTTTGAATAACTATCTGACAATATTCATGTGATATTGAGTGTCTCTTTGCTGCTGCTGTAAAGGCAAGATCCTACACTACAGACAGTTGCTGCTGTCTTACCATTTTTATTAAACCACAACACTCCACAACATAATAATCATATTTCCTTTTTACCATAACACTTACTGGGAAAATAAAGAAATAAATAAGTAATGCTATCTGTCTTTCAACACTGTATTTATCATGATGCTATGCTAAATTTGAACATATGCTATTGTCTGCATTAATACATAATGCCTTATGCAGTCACCTATTTGGCACTGTTCGAAGCAGATCCTGGGAAATTAGATTACAACATAAAAAGTAGAATTTACAAGTGTTTTTTTTTTTTTTTTTTTTTTTCCGATGAGAAAACTAAACACCTATATTGGTCAGCTGGGTCTACTTTCACATCAGCCTGTATCCACAAGACCTATCAGTCCCAACTACACTGAAATGGCAATATTACAAAGAAACCTACTTCTCAATCAGAGATGATGTTGCCTGTTTAAGCTTCTTTAACATTGAAATAACAATTACAGTTACACCACAACAAAACTAAATTGCTGAAACAGTAATATTCTAGTAGTAAAGGCTGGAATCCTCACACTGTTATTCCTTGCAAGTGGGGGCCTGATGGCAGGGATCGTATATATAGAGAGGTATTTCACGCACAAGAATTTCTGAGGCCACCTCCAGATGTGCCATAGATCACTAAAACTGGGCTAAACAGTAAAATGAACCGTGGTCTATGGGGCTTTTCCATAAAAACAGCCTTCTAAATTATCATTTGTTTACTGTGCATTGGTGAAAACTACCAGACAATGATTAAAAAGACACACATGGTCATGTACCCTTTTAAGAAAATAATGCTTTTTTAACTCTGGTTATGCAACCAGTCAGCACCACATAGCCTTAGTCTTAGTGGAAATCTTTTGAAATTGCCATAATTTTACAACCATCAGTTTCACATAAGAATATAATTGTCTTCATAATGAATATTGGACAATGACAGTAATAGTGCAGTTACTCGTAAATATTTGGAAACAAGTGCAGTGATCATTTTATAGCACTTTGCCCCATTGACCGCCTCATATTATACTCTATTTAGCAAGTGCTCAGCACTGCCCCTGATGTCCAAAAGACTGCACTGTACTCTTTTTCATAGCAGTCAGTGGCCGTGGTTTGGCTTTGTCTCTCTATAGGCTTTGGTCCTGGTCTCTGTTACCAAGCTGCTATTGTTACATGTGCTCAGTTACCTCGGGTTCCCAGTGATGCATGCAGAGATTACAGAAACAAACCTGGATTTCTATTGCATCACCATGCTCGGGAGCTTTGAAAGGCACATTTGTCCAAATCTTAACCCATCCCTCAGCATCCAGTGCAATCAAATGCAATTCCCTGTGCCAAATTACAGATATAGCAGGAAAGTGGCTAGGAAGCGCAGATGATACTTTGGTATGGTCCAAATCTGTCTTGAATAGGAAGGCTGAATGTCTCGCCTCTGGCAAAGCTTGCCAAATAATCGTGGGGCAGGCGTTCCACTTCCCAATGAAGAGAGTGATGATGAAGATGAAGTGATGACAATAAGGACTTGGATGCTGGATAGCAGCAAGGTTGAAAACACAGGCTGGCAGGTGGGACTGAATGCCAGGCAGAGGTTAATTGTAAAAGGCTCCTCAGAAGATGCAAGAGAACATGTCTCAAGATATTCTGTGAGTGGTGGTGATGTTTAGGATGGAATATCCTCCCCTGCCATACCTACCTCAGCTTGGGTAACAATCGGGTATTTGGGTTGCTGCCACAGCAGACACCTCAGCCCCAGCCTCCTCTGAGATGTAATAGAACCTCCATTGGCGGTGCGATTTGAAGACCCTCCGAACACGGTCTTCCACGAGGCATTCCCAGTTTACCCTCACTACTTGTTTGGGTGCACCAGGTCTGTCTGCTAGTCTACCAGATCTGTCTGCTAGTCTACAATCCATGGCTAGCATAGAAGTCCAACAACAAAACAACTCGGCTCAGATTGGGCAGGTCCTTCTACCAAACACCCCCCTCCCAAGTTTTTTTGTCATTGCTAGCAGGGACGTGGAAGTCTCCCAGGCGGTCCCTTCTCCAGGGCTCCCCCAGTGTCTCTAAGAAGGCTGGATACTCTGAACTGCTGTTTGTTGCGTATACGCCAAGAACAGTCAGTCTTGCCCTGTGCAACACGAAGTAGCAGTGAGGCAGCCCTATCGCTCATCGCAACAAATGCTAACATGGCAATGCTCTGCAAGGGGCTAACAGGTAACCTGTATTGACTTTTTAAATGTACTGACAAGCTTGGTGAAGTGGTAATTCGTAAGTGGTAAGTGATAATCGGTAAAGTGAGGTTGCAGTGTATATGACCCTGACGTGCCCATGAACTTATCAGATCAAACAAACTGCACTGCAAGCACTTAAAAACAGATATGACTGTTGGAAATTTAACTGAGGACATGCCCTCATTTGGCTCAATGGTAGTTGCGGCCGTACATGCTTGTGTAATCTAAAGAGGTCTGATCACAGCACTTCTTATGCACAGCATAGCCATTCCCTCTGCTGTGAGTCAGGGGAGAGCAGGAGCGCCTGTCAGACGATCCTCAGCCTTTCTGTTGTGGACACATGGGCTTTCAGCTCAATGAACAGTTACTATCCAGACAATATAGAGTTTTGGGTGAAGAGAGAGGGTATGTTAACACAAGCTAACCCTCTTTTTACCCTCTTTCATCAGTGTGACAAATGTATTCATATGGAAATTAGTGTATTACGTCACCTGATGACTTTTAGTGTAAGCCAATAGCCACTTGGGGAAAAAAAGGATCTTGGAAAGGTGAAGTTAAATGTCTACAAGTCAGTTTTCTCAGTTCAGTGCACAGTGGTGTGGTATATAAAATATTGCATATTTTTTGTTCACAGTACCTGAATTTACAAAGCAGATTATGGATAAAAGAAGAATCACATCTTTTGTGCTCTTTACAGTACTGATCAATTCTGTCTTTTGCAGCCATGTTGACAATAAGGGCACAGATTCCCTCAATTTGGCTTTTGTCCCACCTCCGAGGTCATGCTAGTTTGGCTATGCCTGTTTCCTTAACTTGTAGAAATAGCAGGATACTTTTGAGATGGTTCAACGATGCCATTGTGGAGCTTCTTCATACTGAAAAAGATGGGCCTTTTCATTTGTTGGGAATTTACCCACTATGAGCTTTTGTGTAGCTTTGAGAATGACATAACTTCAACGAAAAGCAGCTACCTTAGATTGAGTATAAAAAACGCATGCGAGAGAGGGTGGAGTGCTTTTACTTTTTAATGATACCAGAACCCCCCTAGTGGCTGGTCTCCGGGCATAACTCTTAATGAGGTACTTGTATATTTAGTTCTACTCTATTTTAATAGATTATTTATTATTAATTTATGTTAATATCTAAAAATTTTAATATTAGCAGACAAATTACAAAAGTCATTGTCGTCTCCTGCAAATTAATGTTCAGCTAATGTTCAGCTGCAACCTGATCTAAGTTCCCATGTGATGGTGTTTGATTTTTTTCCCCTCTCCTCCTCTCTCCTCTCTTCTCCTTTTTTTATGGTAGTCAAGGTGAATTTTATTTTTGATACAGTAGTTACAGCTAAAAGGTCTCTTTAGCTGATGGTGTCTCAAGTCATGGGCGGTCAGTGACTCTAGTTAAGTGACTTTCTTAGTGATCTGATTATGACGGCTTTATTCAATCATTAGCTATACACTTTTTATAAAATGCATTGGTGTTTGCACTTTGGTTTGACGGACTGTTGCAGTGTCTAGTCTCCTACACAGCAAACAAAGAGGCTTAAGTCCTAAATTCACTCTTGAGTTAACATATGGCGCCATGTAAGCAGTGCTAGCAGCTGCATAATTTACTATATCACACTATAATATTTTATTTAGAGTCATCATAAAAGATGTCCCATTGCCAGTGCTGCAGTCTGCTTGTTATATTTTGAGACCAGTTAGCGCACCTGCTTGTTAAATTATATAATGTCAATGATCAGTTGATCTATATTGCTGTGCTCTCAACATGGCAAGTTTAGAGCAGACTTTTACTGCATTTTCTACCATTAGAAATTTGTATTTTAAAATGCGTATGTTTTGAAGCTTCCAGTACATATCTGCCCTCACAGTAGGCTACTACATCTTAGGGTCACTATGGTGGCCACCCATGAAAACCAGATGTCCACCCTCTGGATTTCTTTTGGCATAGCCTGGTGTATGGCAAAATAGGATAATAAAAATATAAACAGTGAATAGAGAGCTGGAAGATAAACACAATAAATAACAGGAGAGGGAAAGTATTCTCTCACACATGAGTGTCTGCTTCATTGTTCTTTGGGTTCATGTTTTATATGGATGATGGTGCCGGCCTATGTGATTGTGCCTCTCGCCATTGTTCTTCTTGATTTACAGCACCAGTACAATGGTGTAATATGAGTTTGGCTTTGCATGGGCTGAATGTGGCATGGGCTTGTTGAGAATGGTTTTGAGTAATGCAAGCAGAGCCTTTGTTTGTGAGCTTGATTGCGAGGAGTGGGGAAGGCTTGGAGCTGTCATCCCAATAAAGAAAGCGCCTCTGTACAGCCTTAACACCAACATCCAATCAAAAGAGGGGGAAAAACAGATTTAGTTCACTACTGTTTGCTTTTCACAGAGAAAGGCCATGCATTAATGGAAATCCAAATATTCCAGCATTACCAGAGGATGATAATGTAAATTCAAGTTAATATTGGTACAATGTGTGTGTGACAGTTTGCCATAATGCGCTCTTCTTGGATTAGTCATTCATTAAACAGGTTTGCCATGCAAAGCCACTGTCAGATTTTTGTCAAGGAAGAGAGAAAAAGAGAGAAAACACTGCCAACAGAACCTCTTACAATTAAAATCTGTAGCCTGATTATGGTGACCAGTTTAATCTCGAGCATGTGAGTTCCTGTAGATTTGGAGCAACAATTCTTTGTAATAATAGAACAAAAAGACAGGCAAAACAAAAGATTGTATTAAAGCACTCTGTTTTGCTTAAAAGAAGCCAGGAAGCATTGTGAGGAAAATTATGTTGTCTCACATTAGATGCTTTAGAATAACAACATCTATTTATACCTCTTTTTTACTTTTTCAATGTGGTGTCTATTTACTTTGCAGTTTCTCTAGGCTGTTTTATAACAGGAGAAAAGGATCAAATGCTATTATATTTAGTGTGCGGAGATGTTCTCTGCATACTAAAGCTCTTATTCAATCACATTTATTTATTGTTTTCATACAGTTAGAATCTGTTCATGTTTTTGTGATATGAGGTATGAGGTGATGAGGTTTTTTACAGGGCTTGAAATCATTTGATTTAAAAAATTATAATAAATGTATTGCCCATATTCCATATTCCAAATACATCATGTATTTTACATTTCTAACTTAAAATAGACTAATACTTAAATTGTATTAAGATTAATGACTTCACATGTCTGTCTTGGCCGTGAGCTGATGTTTCATTTCACCATATCATGGTGGGACTGTTATGTTAATGGGATCTGAGTTATTTTATTTTTTTTATTTTTCAATTTTATTATTATTATTATTGTTTTTTCTTGCAAAGCAATATTATTGAGTAATTATAGTATCATCATCTCACTGCCTATGTGCGACAACAAAAAGCTTGAGAGAGTTTCCCTGTTGGTGCTGACTATCAATATTTTGCAATAATGGAGTCAATATCAACACGTCACAATAATGATACCCTGTTAATAGCAAAACCTCTTGATGACAGTAGTTTTTACTTTTCATTTGTACACTGTATCGCTGTAGTCTGCATTTCAGACTTTTCATTTTCCCCTTGTGTATTGTTGGCAAATGTATGCATCCTTTTTGCCCAGTGTTATTTAAAGATAGACTATTCTATTCAGTAATCAATTTGATATATCATATAATTTACTTAGGTTCTCAGTGAATATAGCTGAGAATATTTATTTGCACCTTGTCCCGAGGTTTGCTGACTTCCCCAGTGATAGATAGACCTGCATCATCGAAAATGGGCCTTGTCCTGACCATTATATTATTGCCATTAACCATGCCGGTCAAAAATTGTTGCAGTACCTTTATCTTATGCTTCAAAATAGGAAACATGAAAGAAAAAAAATATTTTTAGGTATAGAATGCAGTAGCTATCCTCCCCATACAAAATGCTGATTTACTTCACCTGCCAGAGTCATGGCAGAATATAGCTCTGCAGTTTTCTTTAGACTAAAATCTATTAAATCTAATAGCCTTTCACCACTATTTACAAAGCACTATAGGCTCAGTGTGCATGCTCTCTTCAGACTCAGACTATCTGCTGTCAGTGCAGAGCTGCTGTCTGCACAGCTCCCTCTAGAGTCAGCAATGTATACAGGCTCATACACATGTTTTGTCTTCCCAAGGATTTTTATACTGATCATACTGAAGCACATGTATACTACAGCTGATCAGTGAAGTCAATGTTTTTTTGCATCATAGCATAAGGTCTTATTTAAAAAAAGTTATATAAGTCTGTGTATATTATGTCAAATAGAATTGTGCATTTAAGATCAAATTATTTATCAGTATTTGTGTTTGTCCATGCACTGGCAGATGAAAGTGAAACAAAACTGACACATCAGTTTGAAGACAAGAAAAAAAAAGCACCATACACCATGGACCATTTAAATCAACTCCCTCTCCCAAAACCAGATTACAAGTCTGTTTTCAGGCCATCCTCTTAATCTGACTACTGTAAACACAGTAGCATGACAGACACACAGACAGACTCTTGAAGGGTGTGACTCACAGATGGAAAATAAAGATTAACACAGCTGCCATATCTCATTATGATGCAAAATACAGTTTTGGTTCACCCCAGTGGTATCAAATGATAGAATAAATAAACGTTTAGCAACTTTTAAATATTCCAGATGTACTGTATGCTGTAATATCTTCCAGTCCACACAAGAGCTCAGCTTAAAAGGAATACAGCTCTGATCCATCTTTTGGCTTTCTTTGGTAAGGTTTTGTTTGTATTTGTTTGAAGATTTGGAGAATTACATGATATTTTGAATTTTAATCTCTTGCCACACCTCATCAGGTACATAGTAGAAAACATTAGTGGGCTTGAATGACAAAATTTTTCACATTAGCATGAAACTGAGCGATCAGCTAGCCATTGTAAGGGAACAGCAACTCAATTATTAAAAGCAGTCTGAAACTAAAGTAACACAAGTAACTGAATGAAAGAAGTTGTTGTTTTCTGGATGCATGCTCCCCTCCTGAGGCCCAAACACTATTTCAAATTCATGTGCATATCACATGATCAAATTTGTGAACTTGTGAAAGCACTGTTGAGGAAAAAAAAGTAACATCTCCGGTTTCTTTTCTACAGGCTTAAGTCCAGTGGTTCCAAACAGAAAACCCACTGATGATACTGTCCTAATTTCTTGTGTCCTTGCTTGATTCCAGAGCAAAAATAGTAAAATATTGTTTTTCAGTTAAATTTCTAATTTTCAACCCGTGTCATCTGCTCCAGTCCAGTGTTCATTATCTTCCACTTCTCTTAGCTTGACAAAATAAATCACTTTATTTATTTATTTATAAATCAATTTATTTTTCCCTATCAATTCACTTTTTGGGGGGAATTTGTATCCTAAAGCCATAAGTAGAACAAAGGCATCTAGAAAGTCTTTTCATTTAGTATTATAGCTTTAATTGGCCAGGACAAATCAAAAACATATCTTTTCATAACTCTGTTTCATATCTGAGTTGTGTCCTTGTTGATTTTCTTGTGTCTACAGGTGTCATTTTTCTTTCAAATATTTTGTTGTATAGGCCAGTGCTTGTACCACATTCATTTTTAGAGAAGTAATGGGGATACATTATACCTGTTTGGGTAAGAAATGGCAAATAGTATTGTAGTTTGTTTGAATGCTTTTGTCATCATTGCCTTCACGACACAAGCATCATAAATAGTCCATACATCCTCTCATAGAAATCTGGCTTTGGGTGTGTGCTGTTTGTCATTCTTTGGAATTGATAAAAAGATTGGTCTCTGGAGAATGTGTTGTTACTGTCATAAAGGGAAGGCCATGTCCACATTATTATTTTTCTCATTGCTGCAGCAGTATGTGGGTTTTCAGAGCACTTTAATCTGCTCTCTAGCTGGACACGTGGGACTTGGCCTTGCCCCCTTGTCAACCCCAGTAGACTTGCAGTGGTAAATATCAGATGGGGCTTCTGCCGCCACAGAGAAAGGATACAATCAGCATTCAGAACAATCCCTGAGTATAATAGGCCTGAGTTTTTCAACTGGTGGTTATGGCTCAAAAGTGGGCTGAAAGACCATTCGGACACAGATGTGGCCATATGCCAATAATAAAAAAAAATCCGTCCGGGATATTTTTATTTTATATCAGCAATAGGTGGCAGGATCTAAATCTACTTTATCTGCAATTTTGGGATTCTTATGAACTTCTCTCTCACAGCTATATGTTGTGGAGGTAAACTTGTCTTTAATTTGAGTCTGAGTACATCTCAGTTATCCATTTCCTTTTCTATTTATGCATTATTTTTTTTTTAACCCAAAATTACAACTATGGAATAGTTCCAGGTGCCTCTTTTTTCACATAAGGCATAAAGGCACCATGTAATCTTGTGTTAGGGTGGTGTTTGTGGAACATGACATTTATGAAAACCATTTAACCTATTTCTGTTCTCATTTTTTTAACCATATCACCAAACTGAGGATGATTTGGCCTGGGCTTACATGTCTCCTAGTTTACATTTCTCAAAATGAACAACTTGGCTAATATTTTGTGGTGTAATATATGGTTGTGAGTTTTTTTTTGTCCTATTACCCACTGATGCCCTCCTTGTAACCTACCAGCTCTGTTGTCTACAAGGTAGACAAATCCAACAGCATCCACTTTCTTATTCACTTCATCCGGATAATATTGTTCTTTTTTTTTCTCCTTCACTTTGAATGAGAAACAGTACTTGTCATAGGTTAAAAGACCTAAAAACAATTGCTCGTATAGTATTTCCTTCTATCCATCCTTCTTTTTCTTTTTTTCTTTTTTTTTTCCAGAGGAAATAAAACGTGCACATTCACCTTTTTAGACAGACCCTGACAGCTGAGAAAGATCCATGTATGTTGGGACACTATTAGTCATGAGGGGTAAAGAAAAACACTGGTTGGGCTTTTTCAACCAGATTTGCAGAAAGAGTTACGGTTAAATATAAAAGGCACAATCCTTTGCTGTTGTAATGTTTTGTTATAAGATAGATGGATTTTGGACGTCAGACTGGAATGGCCAATTAAAAAGTTTAAAAGTTTAACACTATGCATGAAGGGAAAAAAAAGGACAAAAAAGCCGCAAATGCGCTCAAATGTTTCACGGATAGATTTATTTTTTTTCCCCTTTTATACTGACTGACACTTATTGTTATTCTTATTTGAGCACCATTTTGTTATTAATCAGTCAGGTCATGTGGTGAGCGCTGTCACTGCTGAAATAGCTTTAATATGGACTGCCCCTCTGGGACAAACTTGGTCATTAACTCTAATGCCATTTTCTGCTACAGAAACCTTCCACCCTCCCTCTTCAACCCTTTCATTGATTCTCAAATCAAGAGGCAAAGGACTCCCAAGACATTTAAGCACACTCAATTCCCTCGCTTTGAAACTAATGGGGTATATCAAGTCTTTTGTCTGAACTCTGACCTGCTATTCCTTCGCATGTAATCTCAGTCAACCTGTGGACACGGGACTCACTTCACCGAGATTGACTGTCTTAAACAATTTGTGCCTTGTTAAGAGCACGTGGGCACGTCTTTATGGGTGGAGAGAAAGGGGGGAGTGAAGGGCATTCGGAGAAGAGGCCAAAAAGCCCGTGATGAAGACGAGGAGAGGACAGGTCAGATGGCTGGCCTCATCTTTAACATAGCTGCTATTGATTTTGAATTTACCCCATGGGAGTGGAAAAACATCAGATGCACAGCCTGACTTGTTCCCACCTATGTGTGTGTGTGTGTGTGTGTGTGTGTTAGAGAAGCCTTAGAGTGAATGCGTTCTTAATCACACTGGATGTTTGGGACAGGTGCAGACAATGCATTATGAGCTCAAAAGAGTCTTTGACTTTGGCAGTTGACCAAAATACACCGTGCGTGTCGGCCATACTGTGTAGATGTTGTGGGAAAAGCTGAATTATATTTGTTGTCGTGTTTTCTTTGAAGTAGTAGCACTTGTCAAAAAGTCTTGTCTCAAACATCTTAAAATAACATTTGTTCCTTAACATCTAACTAAGATCTCGCTAATTGTCACATGTTACGAGATTTGATCCAGACTGGTTCGGACAAATTAGGTCAGCTTGAGACAGTTTGCAAGTAGTAAATTGATAGATTGAGCCAAAGAGAAGAAACATTTTGAAATGCTTATTCTTCATTAACTACCAATTCACTATTGTATGCTGAAGAGGTCCACATTTGAGTGAAATGCCTGTACAAACTCCAACAATATTATATTATATAGCATGTAGTAAATAAAGCATAAAAGCTTCTCATAGAAACTCTCTAATGTCTGTTGAAGTAAATAATAAGGCATTGAATATGATGCATTTAATGAAAAAAATATTACCATTTGAAATGGACTCAGCTGTTGTCTGTTAATTAGATGTCCTTGAGAGATAGGGGTTGCCTTCAAAAGCAACAATAGACCTTTTCATCATGTTTCTATGGCTTTGCTATTTAGGCCTTCCCTTCCAGACTGTTCAAGGCAACCACTAGCTCATCTTTGGACTAGCTGCTTTTTGTCTTCATCATTTTGTATCATTTAGAGTCACATTTAACCCTATGTATGCATTTCAATAATATGGTTTCTTTGTCTCATTGTAATTCATTGAATCACTGGTTTGCACAGCATTATTGGTCCGCCGTGTATCAGTAAAGAGTAGTCAGAGTAAAAGACCAAAGGAGTCATCACATATGTGTCCATGTAGTGTGGACGGCCCTCATTTGAGAAGATGTAGGCAAATCATGGTTTCTGTCTGTGGTTGTCAGTCGTCCGTCTTCATTTCAAACATTACATGCTTATTTATTGCCGATGCTACTCCTAATTCACACAAGGCTCTAGTGAAACCCACATTTTCTGTACTTGTGTTTGTCGAAGGTCCTCAGTTAACCTCACATTGTTCAGATTGTAGGGAACTGTGGGACTGATTACACCTGTAGCCTCCTGTCTGACTGAGCAACACATTCGCTTGTCTCACAGACCGCCTTGTCTCTCTGCACAGTTTCATAGAGTTTTGATTAGTTGTTGTAGACTAAAACACGCGTGGAAAAAAGTGCTTTGAATGATACCAACCGTTATTTGCATTGCAGTTATTTGCCTGTTGAAACCTACTTTGATAAGAGCATTATATACCAGAGCATAACTCATTATTTGTGAAAGTTATAGTCCCAACCAGTGTTACCAGTGCTGTCCCATTGAATGAAATTGCAAACCCTTGCAATATTTGAAGGGAACTCTATATTTAGCAAATTAATAAATAAATGATAAATAAATAAATAACTAAATTAAAACAAACAAAAAAGCAAAAAAAAATTGTGATTGCAAATTTGTGTGTGTGGGGGCTGTTTGGTTGGTAGAACTGCATCAGGAACCAACTTTCTAACGGTGGAGTGAAAGAGGAAACTTGACGCAGCAGTCTGGTGTGTATAAGAGGTTTCCCTTCCCTGAATCAGTAGTGCATAGAGCGGGTTAACAGTCCTGCGCCCAGGGAGATGAAAAAGCATAAATTAAAGCACTCCCTCAAGGAGAAGAGGGGGTGCTGGGTTACCAAGGCATTATCAGCACCGGGTGAGAAGCACACAGAGCTCAGTTTCATCCTCATGTTCTTTGTTAACACAAAGGGGGTCACCTCCATGTGAAAGGAAATATAATAACACAGAGACCCTCGCACAATGGTGGACTGCTGACAAATTCTCACCTAATTCTGCCCCTATATTCACTATTCTAAAGTTAGGCTTCTTCTGTGCCATATAGGGAGAAGCATCAAGGCTATGGCGATACAGTGCAAAAAGCTGAATGGAATACAATATGTTAGTTGATGAAAAATATAGCACAAGAACATGCAAAAATAAAACGGGCACGCACATACTCACTTGAGAAATGTTTTAATTATATACAAAAGAATGTGGCTAATAAAAGAGGGAATTAAGGCAAATGCTCAGAGCGATTGCGGGAATTTGGCCAAAAGGAAATGAGTTGCCTCACAAGCTCTCTCTCCCTCTCTCTCTCTTTCTCTCTCCCCCCTCCCTCTTTCTTTCTCTCTCTCTCTCTCTCTCTCTCTCTCTCTCTCTGTCTCCCTGTCTCGCTCTCTTCCTCGCTCCCTCTCCCCACCATTAAAAAGCCTGCAACTTCAAGCAGTTTTTTAATCAGCTAAAAAACATATGTGGCTTTGCAGCTAAGACAGCTTGCCCAGGCGCTGATAAATGCCTATCACTAATTTGCATACGGTAAAAGCTACCCTTTAATCAGAACCTCTAATCCCTGACGGTATTAATGATTTTTTTCTCCTCGTATAGTATCATGTTTGCTAATTCCAAAGTGATCAGCTTCTTGTATGCGTCTCTTTTTTTGTGCTGGCATAATGGCCGAGTTGAGAACTTCTGTTATCCTACTTTGGCACATAATTAGGACTACAAAGGGGGACAAATCGCGCTGAATGGGACTCACAAAGAAGAGCTCCTTTTTTCTACCCCTTCTTTCTGCTGAGCTCTCGTTAACAGTTGTGTCACTTCATATATAGCTGCAGAAATAGGGAAAAATTTGATGCCAAATCTTGAGCACACGACAGTACTTATGAGTTCTACAGAGGCATAGAGAAAAATATCACAATTTACCATGTAATTAAAACGTCTATCACCCCTCTACTGGTTTAGAGGTTGCGTTTTTCTCCTTAAAGTGGCACTCCAGGCTATAAAACATTCCTCTTAATTTCCTCACTAAGCACCTTGCAAAGTACTTCTATTTGACCTTATTTATTGTTTTTATAACATGAAAACCACTTTATTTTTACTGAATTAAAGAAAAAAACACCAAAGTTCATGATACGTAGAGTCAAAAACGGAAACTATCATTACAGTGTCACGAGGATCATCACAGTACCGATAGCATAAGAGTTAGTAAAATACTGCCTATATTCCCTAAGAAAAGAAAGGGCTTAAACGGGGTCTGGCATGTAGTTTTGGGTCATGCTACTGTACGTGTAAGCACTGGATTAAAAATGAGAGACAGGAAAGAAAAAAAAAAAAAAAAACGGAATGTCAACTAGGTATACACGACAGCTGATTTATACAATTCATTTGGGCCATTACTTTTCATTAAAGATCAAATGAAATGGGTACTTACTTACTAAGAGGCCTTTGGGGAGCTGAATTGCAGAGAAGAAAGAAGATTAAACTTTACATTCAGCCCCAAATTTAATTCAGAAGTAATCAATCGCATAATGGGCCAGCAACTGTAGCCGGGGTGATTGAAATGAAATTACCATATTTTTAATCTTAATTTTCCACACTGTTTATCTGACACTGTCAATATAAAATACAAACAGATAATGAAATAGCATTATATTGACACTACAATCATCTCTCGAGCAGCCCTCTGTGATTAAACCGCTGGAATGTTTGATTACATTTTGTTGGCTGACATTACAAATGACACGGATGCTTCGCCGAGACTTGCTGCCGGCTGGAAAATGAGCCTATCCATCAAGGAGTCCTGGCAGCTTCTCCCTTCCAGTCGATGGCTACTGCCAACGGTCTGGGCACCCTTCTGTCAAGCCGTTTAGCACCCTAGAAGAGGGAGGGGGTTGTTAGGGGTGGAAGGAGGTTGAAAAGGAAGGGGGGAACAAGGGGGAGAGGCAAGTGATTCACGGCTCCCTTGCTCTGCTAATGATACAAAAGCAAAGGAGTCACAGAGTGGGAGAGAGAAAAATGTCCCAGGCAACATATCGCCCATGCAGGTGTCTCTTGGCGTACCATAAAGGGACCATAAAGCCCTCACAATGCAAGGCCCACAGTCTGCAAATCAACAACTCAGCCATTGCCCTGGATTAGGACTGCATTGCAGCCATCAGGCCTTGTCCAGTGGTATACCTAAAGCCATGAATAGCCTAATTACTTTTTAAGGGGCTCATCAGTTATTGGTTTGGAAATTTCGGGAGAACTTCAATAGCAACAGTAAAAAAAAAAAAAAAATCTGAATTCTTGGTAATATTCACACATAAGCTGATCAGTTTTTATTGTTAGTAAATTTAACAAGTTTCACACTAAAGTTTTAAGTGGTGCTCCGCTGCTTTGGTAAGTGATTCCACTCAGCCTCCTGCTACATTTGTACTTGTGAATAATTTCCCGGAATGATCCTAGAAATATTAAATCCTCAAGCAGAACAGGTTGAAGATACCTAATCTTCAACCTAATTATTTGGTGAGAGTTTCTGAAGGGATCACATGACTCATTTGTGAGATTAAGAGGAATATGTTGATTATGAGTTAATTCATCAAGTGGAAGACCTGGTCTCTGCTATATTTACTAAAATTAAAAGTTACTGTTACAGGTGTATATACAGTAATAGCAGGACATGTTGTCACTCTTACCAAAATTGACAGTAATGTGATGTACCATTTTGAATTAAAAACAGGAATACTGATATGCAATGGTGCATGCAACACATGCCTTTATTATTTAAAAGTTAATGCATTGTCAGCAACAAACAGAGATTAAATGAGTTGATTTCAGTGTGTGTAGCAATTTGCCAATTTGCCAAGCTTACTGGAGGATACATTTCATTTTTTTTAGACACTAAATATGAAATGTGGTCAAACCTAGTTTGGAAACATCAATGAAAAACAGCAGTGAGACATTTCAGGATGTTATAGGGGCTATAGGGGCTGAGGGAAATCCATCACAGAATACAAATATTCAACAAGAGATCTATTCAGTGATTATGAATATACAAAATATATTATTTATACATATACATATTATGCACAAGCATTTTATAGAATTTGTATCTTGCAAATATTTAAACATTTAACATTTCAATATTTAAATACGATTCAGCTGCAGTTTTGTGTTACTCTGACCTCAAAGACTGTTTTAATTCTAAAGTCTTCCAGGTCAGATGCCCTAAATCTGGGATTCAGTAGGCAATCAGTCCAAACTGTTCACACATTCAAAGTTACACTGCATATCACTTGAAAATACACATCTTGTGTTGTTAAAACCTACAAATTGACAGTTTCATGATTGAGATTTGACAAAATCACTCATGAAAAGAGAAATAGTCAAAGATCGGACTAATATCGGTAGTCATCTGAAGGTATCCTCTAGTTTCAGCAGGATGCTTAAAGGAAATAACCTACAATGGCACTATGTTGAAGCAAAGGACTGTAGTATTTGTGAAATCAGTAGTATCAGCAGTCCTGAAGGTCACACTGATAAGACCTAGGATTTCCACCTCAGAATTGCATTGTGCTCTGACCTTGAGGCCCCCTGAAGTCGATCAAACCAGCATAACGGCTGCTCCACCACAGGACAGCCAAGTTCAGAGAGAGATGGAATAACTGAGGATCAGTGCTTAGCCTGGGACCTGGTGAGGCAGGGACCATCGACAAAGTGGAATTATTCAGGTCCCAAAGCTATAAAAACATGCTCACTTTTCATAACTTAGTAACTTTGTAACTTAGTACATTGTTCCTGCCCACGATCTGATGTCACTGTCTCAGGGGTATCTTGTATTTTTACACTCACTCTTGCATGGCCTCACCATTCTCTAAGTGGGGCTGTTCATTTGGGATGTATTTCCCTTGGATTTAGTCGTCACATATTGAAGGTTTAACTCTGAACTTCCTCTGATTTGAGCTGCAGGTGCACAAAATACAAAATATGCTGCAGATATGATACGTCCACCTATAGTTACCCTCACAGTGTCATGTTTGCTAAGAGTTAAGGGTGTAGTACAGTATGTAAAGACAATAATGGGATATAATATTCACAAATATGCTTTTTATTAGTGTATTAAAACCAGAAATGAAGAATCGTAGTGTTTTCATTCTAAAATTAGAATAAGTCTTTTTATCTACATAAGCCCCGGGTTTTACATTGGCTGCTATCTTGCATTGCCATGTTTCTACAGTGGCTCAGACAGGACAGACCAACCCAAAGAACAGTTTGTGACGAACACGTTTTTCTCTTGCAAGTGATTGTCAGAAGTGGGTGGCGCTAATTTGCAGATCGGTAGCAAAATGCTGGAATTACTACCAATAGAAGAAGAGCAGTTTGTTTTGGTTAGGGTGAAGGTTACAAAGCTGCCTGAGAAGCGACTTTTAGAGCAAAAATGCAAATGTGATTTTGCGTCTGGTTGTGTTGTGAGATCGCAGAGAAATGGATCATATATATACTGCAGCAACAGCAAGTGAGTGTGAAATACTGTGGAGGAAATAAAAACAAAGTAAAAAGAAAATGGGACAGATGATGTTTTCAGAGCGACGCCGAGCCTTAGTAATTATCTCAGGTGTAAGTTATAATATCACGTCTTGCAGTCTAAATAACTTAAAATGCCAAATTGTTGTTGTCACGTCGCTGCAGATGATGATGCCATGATTTACTATAGTTGAGAAATGTTGATTCTGCAAGCGACTGTAGCTTCAGTGGATGGGTGTCAGGTCCTCCTGTTTTGTTGCATTCTGCCTCGTAACCATTAGATGCCGCTAAATTCTACACACTGTTCCTTTAAATAAATGAAAACTAAGACACAAAATCAAACTAGCTGTAACAAACAAAATAGAGCCAGACGCCATAAAGCCAAGCTTTTCAAGTATAATATATTCAGAAGTACCTACCGCTACCACTACGTAAGTTGTCCTTTTTATTGGTCTGAAAATACAGCGAGTCTGTCAAGCAGCTGCATATAGGCCAGCATAAAGCCTATCTCTAGCTAGCCTAATAACACCATGTTAATGTTAGTAACATCCAAAAATAAATTTATATAAACCAATATGTCAGATATGAGATAATTATAGATTACATTATGACAAATAACTAATAATTTCGAGACCTGACTGAGGAAATAGCCTGTTCAACTTCAAAACCCAGGAGGTGTGGCAAACCCATTCACCATTTAGTCAACCTGGCCATGCTGAAAATTTCCGCCATTGTTACACTTTTGGCCCACGCGCTGTGCAGTGCCAAAATATCCTTTCCTTCCTTTATATGTTCGTTGGCTGAAGTACAGTCACCCCGAAATATCACAAACAGTGATAATCTACTCAAGTTATTGATCTATTTTTAAGCTTAAGCTATTCTTCTATTTTTCTGCAGGTCACATGTACTGAGTTTTATTTTCTTGTCAAATCAGACCAAAATAGGAAGATCATGTATCAAGTGGACAGGGAAAATTATGGTTATTTATTGATGACTTCACATTTTTTGAACTTGCACGTTTAGTTTCACATTTGAAACATTCCCAAGACCCATAATGCCTTTTGGTTTGCATCCTGTTGTACTGTCCTTTTTAACAGCTGATGTAGTTTGCTTCCCTGTACTCTCCACCCTCCACCTTCAACAGCATCACACCTGTTCCCTGTTATTAATCATGTTCCTTCACTTTTCAATAACATCTATTTTCCTTCGCTGGTACAAGGACCATCATGCAGTTCAAGACAACTAATTGGGGCATTGAAATGTATTTTGAGTAAGCGTTCGATTGCTTGTACTGACTCAGCTGAAAACAGTGCTTCTCATAATACTTACAGATACACAATGTCCTTATTTTCCATTCGCAAGTCATAACCTTTTACAGTAATGGACTGACTGAAAAAAAAACTAAATTGGTCCCACATACTTTCCTCTCCTCTGTTCAGATGACTAAAATTTTCCCATTAAATAAATGCTCAAATATGTTAACTTTTTTCCATGATACACTAGGAAGGGATTTGTGCCATTTTGTCCTGAATGGCCACTCAAATAAAAGCTGCTGTAGTAATATATTGTTGTTTTTACAGAATGCAGTCGAACAGCCAATGTCAACACAACCATGCGAACATAAGGCAGAAAAAAATATGGCATCAATGTTGTATCTATAATATTTAAAATTAAGCATTGTTCTTATCAAGTTCACATCATTTGATAAGACTGAAACTTAAACACTAATTAGGAAAAAGCTATTTTCCATATTCCCCCCAAAAATCAAGTGTATGGATTGTTCTTGCAGGTCAATTCATTGTTTACTTCAGCAAGACTTATGTTGAAGTACTCAGCATGAAAGTCACTGAAGGCAATCTGTGCAAATTAATGTGTGGGGCTCAGTGACTGTTTCCATCTTCTGACTTTTCTTAGGCCTTCACACACTGCCCATGCTTTCACAAATCCTGTTTGCTGAAATCAAGCCATGAGTGGGACAAAACTTTTGACTTGGCTGGACTATAATGACCAGAATAAAAACAGGTGGAGTATGAACTTTCAATCAAGGGGGCTGTGAGTTCATGTTTTTCCCTCCTTCAGCATGAGGGCAACTCACCTATAATCTGCTATGTGAGTCTTGATCGTGTAGCTTCTTTTACTTACGAAGCCAAGGCCACATGGGTATTTGAGTGCATAAATGGAGCTGGTTGTGGCAATATAATGCCCTACTTACCATTTTGAGGTAAAAATCCATTGGGCACAGTGTACACACCTGTAATCCTCACTTTTGTCTGGGCTATTGTCTGGAAATTAGCCAGTTATTTTGGGATGCAGGTCCAATGTATGAGTGTGTTCAAAAGCAGCACAATGCAAAAAGCTCTTCAGCGCAGCACACCACTGCACCGTTTTAAGGTCAACAGTATAGTGTATTTGTCAGTGCATCACAACATAGCGCAGTGTTAAAAAAAAAAAAAGCTATTGCAGTATAGTACTGTGGAGCGCTGCACAGTACAAAGACTTGCAGTGCAGTGTGTATTACAATGAATTTAAAAGGTGACGCCACTTTTCCAAAATGTCATCATGGGGGAGGAGGGGAGGAGAAGGGGACATGTTGAAACTAGCTACCATGACATTATCCAGACAATTACACACACAATTACATAAAATTTGCCAAAGAAAGAAAGCACTGAACAAAGTCATATTAACGTTAAGTACACTACAGTGCTACAGGCCTACAATACAGTGCACTGAATCCAAAATTTGTAATATATTTATTAATAGAAAAATAATTTTCCCAATCCATCTTCTGGATTTATGCAAACTTTCATGAAACCCAGATTGTTTATTTTAACTTGAAAACCATAATTTGAAAGAAAAGCGAAAAATAATTGGAAATAGGAAGTGTAATCATGTCTTATTTTTACAAAAATCTACCCTCAATCTTAAGACTTTTGGTGGCCTCCAATCTGACTTTTTCAGCAGTTTCTATGGTGCTGAAGGCTTGTCTACAGCACACAGACAATCAGATGTGTCATGATAAGCAGTACACAGTGTCAGTCTGTAGCACAGAAGATACTGATTATTAATATTATTATGGGTCGAAGCCACTAAAAGCATTCACAGCTCAGAAACTGTAAGTCCCAGAGCAACCAAACTTGGCAGGTGAATTCCTATGGTGAACCATTACTCAGGCAACACCAACCACCCATGATAGCCAGATGGTGGTGCTATAATTAAATGTCAAAATGTTTCGGCTTTAAAACTCTCACACTGTCCGTCTGATTGACACAAGACTGAGTATACACATGCAGGCGAATGTGCTCTTCAACATCGCCAATGGGACCGCCCAAGTCTGCAATATTGGATTTTCTGCCACTTAGACTTTTTTGAGAAACTGTTTTCTCAATAAGGATTTTTCAATTTTTGACATTAAAATTGGTGCATAGCTCAAATAGACCTAGATACACAAATGTTCCATAAAGAAGCCCAATCATATAAATAACATGGTCACGATTAACTGAAGAGGGTGTGGCTAAGTTGAATAACTGTCAATAAATAAATAAATAAATTCTACAACTGTTGGACCAACTATCATAAATTTGACACACATGTCGAAATTCATCAATTGCCTTACTGGAGCGTATCCCAGCATGCACTGGGCGGAACGCAGGGCAGCAAACTACCTTCTGCACAGAGAGGCCGGGACTGGGAATGTAAGCTGAGACCTTCTTGCTATTAGGTGACACACTGAGCCTCTTAGGAAGCTGCTCGCAAACGCACTTTTTAATCAACCCACAGGGGGCACCACCTTTTTATTTATTTGTATGATTGACTTATTTGAATCGAGGTGATGAATGTTATGAAATTTGTTACCCATGGTCTTGAGCACCATCTTAGTTTCAATAGCACAATTGGTTGTGTTTGGTTAATGTGGGCGTGGCCTATGACACATGGATTTATAGCTCAAAGTGAAACAACAACTCTGAAACTTGAAGAACTTTCCAAGACTCATTTCTTTTCTCTGGAACATGCACAGCAAATTTCATGTAAATTGATTGTGGTGCTAGAAATCCCGGACCAATTACAAAGGCAATGATTGTTGACTGTTGACGCTAAAAAAAGATGTGCAGCTTTAAGAGACACAGTAGATATGCAAAAGTGCCATAAACAAGCCTGATAAATATAATCTGTGCTGCTTTTAGATATCAAAGCCATTAACAGTTCATTAAGTGAAATAATCCAACATGTAAATATGTATGCAACTAAAAAAAATAATTGAAATGCACCACAAAAACATTTTTAAAAGTGCACACATGTTCTGCATATTGGGAATAATGTCACATTAGTTTTTGAAGATCACCAATCATACTTTATAAACATGACAACCACCATGATGGTTACAGCATGTGTAAAACATGCATAAAATCCTCTTTGGCACTGTGTTCTCTCCACCTTGAACCAGCTGTATCGTTGACCAGATCTGTTAGATATTTTTAATATTTAAGATGAGATATCTTTTATCAGCAAACATAATTTTGCACATTACATGGACCATTTCGAATTCTGAAAAAAAAAAAAAAAATGTAAAGATTTGATGTCAATGATAATGTTGTGTAGGTGTTCACTGGATATCTTGCTTTAACAAATAATGCAACCTCCCTCTAAAATTTTTTTTTTTTTGAAGCAACAAAATAAATAGCTGTCCTGCTCATAGAGGAATTTGAATAAAGAGGGGGTGGAAAGCTGACACAAACAACACAAAAATTCGGTCCATATTGAATGTGCAACTTGTCCGGTGCTCCGATGAGCTTGAGGCAACATTGCCTCGGAGATGACAGATGTAGAATATGAGCAGCTGGATACTTTTCTTCTAATATTATGTGTTATTACCAACTGTTTTTATTATTTTCTTTTCTGTAACTAAAAAGCTGTGTTGTGCCACTGTTTTTGGCGAGGTGAACCTTGTATCTAAACAGGATCCTTGATCTCAAGGAACATGAATAAAAAAAAGTGTCATAATGGTTTATCAGGCAAAGCCCACAACACACACAGCAAATAACATGACAATCCAAAGAAAGGCTAAATTGTGGCACTGTGGGCAAATCACAGTAATGCTTCTGAAGTATAAAAAGCAATTTTTTTCCCATTCCCCTTGTGAAGCTCATCCTCTTCAAGCTTTTCACACTCTGCAACATTTTTGGCCTCTGCAACCTGTTGATGCTATGCATCCTTTTATCCTCTTCAACCTCTTCAAAACGCCTTAATGATCTGTAATTCTTTAATCATTTGCAACTTCTTGACCCTCTGAAACATCCTCCTCCTCTGCATCCTGTTGATGGTTGAAAACGTTTTGTCCTCTGCAATCTCCTCTTCCCCTGAAACTGTTTTACTACAATCTCTTCATCCAACCTCCTCTCTTTCTGAAACCTCTTCCTCCCCTGCATGTCCAACCTCCCAGCAGTCTATTCTCTTTCTCCTCTGGCAGTCAGCCCCATTCCTTTGCCGCAAGCCATATGTTTTATATCTTGTTATTTACTACAAAAATCTTTGCTTGGCCTCAGAATATTGCAGGTGTATTGTATGCGCCACAGTCTTCTGCATCACAGCATGTCCAACATAGACTTACTGAAAAGTGAATGATAACAAATGCAAATAATAATAACGATATTTATAAAAAAAAAAAAAAATACAAAGAAAGGA
>OMLF01012626.1:0-19155 GCA_900302615.1 Holocentrus rufus | reverse complement strand
GGCTTCAGCCTTATGGTATAGTGTTGTGACAAAGAAAATGTGTGTATGGATCTTTATTTCAAGGTGAAAGAGAAGTCAAACACAATAACAAATTCTAGATCAAATCATAAATACATTGACTGGTGAGGTGAAGAAAAAAAAAACAAAAAAAAAGAAAACAAAGTAAATAAATAAAGTCATTACCAGAGCTTAGAACAGAGGCACCCGATTTTCTCTTTTATCCTGCAACAACAAAAAGAGAAGAAGACAGAGAAGGAAGAAATAACAAAAAAGAGAAAGAATTGCACAGAGGCTTTTCTTTTCTTTAAAATGCTGCATTAGGTCTTTTCCTGCAGTCAGTTTTCATAGTTCAAAGCTGGCAGTTCAATAAATAGCTGGAACTGGCACATCTCTGTTCTTGCAAAAAGAAATCAATGTTAATCCTATTACCGGCAGTTATCACCTAGCCCAGAAACGGTGGCAAGTAAGAAAAAAAAACTGAGATGTCAAAGCGGGAAGGGGAGAGAGAGCGAGAGAAAGGGAGAGAGAGAGCGAGTCACCCTTCATTCACTTTCAAACACAGTTTTGATAATTTACTTCTGTAGAAGAAGAAGAAGGAAGGCGGGGGATGGGAGGAGGGGAGTGAGCTTCAGTTACCAGGAAATGTGTGTGTATGTGTGTATGTATGTGTGTGTGTGTGCACGCACGTGTGCTTGCATGGTTCTTTGCGTGTCTGTATGCCTGTGGAGAGGGGGGTCCAGGGCTACTGATGTATTCGCACATAATGCTTGGATCAGACCCTGCTGCTGTAAGCAAGATGTTTGAGGCACAAAACATCATTTTTGAAAAATGTTCACACCGCTTAGCAATCCTCTTCCTGGAGCGCCCTGACATCTGGCCTTTCTCCTTCTCCCCTTCTCCCACTTCCACTCCATCCTCTTTGGTTCTCAGTTGGTTTTGGGGAATGGAGGGCTGGTAGCGGGGCATGGTGACAGCAAATTACCGCCGCACTAAATGCATAGGCGCTTTAATTTTTTTCCGTGATGTTAAAAAAGTATTTTTAAGGTAATGGAGGGTTTCGGTCATCAACTTAAAATTACTCCTTAAATTATCTGTTATGAATTTTTTTTTTGAGGATTCCCAGTAATGTGCACATGTTAATTTTGGGATGGATTAACCAGTGACTCTAATTATATTTTGGTGTCACCGGGTTGCGTCTTTTCTTTGAATGTGATGAATCATTTTTATTCATACAATTTGAGAAGCAGCTTGAAATAAAGCAGCAGGGAGTAAACTTTCTGTTGTAAAATATTAATGCCAGATAAGATGTGGACTGTACTTCATAGTCATCTACACAGTAGATATTTAGTGTAAAGAAAACTCTCACAAAACAAAACACACTGCTGTTGAAAAGCGCATTTCTCAAATGAACACACCAAAACCCTAGATTAGGCCTAATCACTGTCACCAGGAAGCAGAATCAGGCCCTCTCACTGGCGGATTAAGTCTTCTGTTGTTGTTGTCCTTATTGTTATTGCTGAGAAATAATTACAGCTGAATCTCGTCAAAGCCAATTCAACTCTTGGCAGGACTCGTTTTTTTTCTTTCTTTCTTTCTTTCTTTTTTTTTTTTTTTGCAGACGAGAACCTGAGTTTTCCTGCATAAAAGATTAAAGTAGTCATATACAGTGCGGTGCGCTAATACAAAAGGGAAACTGAGGCGATCGTGATATGGAGGAAAAGTCTCACTGCCTTCAGATACTCTTGTTCCAAAGAATGACAAAATGCATCCTGCTGACATAGGTTTTCACCTTGACTTGACTGACTTTATATGAATTTATTTCCTGCGCCGTGTGAATGCAAGTGACCCCATTCCAGCCTAGCCCATTCTATATTCTTATAATAAATTAGATGGCGATGGAGGGGCTTTAACATGTAAAATAGTGGTGACATGCTAAATAATGAGGCAGGCCAGAATTATGTAGTGCTGGCGTGCAGGCTCTGGGGTATTCCCAGGCCTAGGAGTTGCCTGGGCCTCCTCACTGCCTGCTGCTCTGAGGGAGCAGAGGCTAAGCAAGAGGGGGGTAGGGCACTGAATATGAAAATGGAATTAATATACCAACGCCCAAAGGTAGATTACACTGTGGCAACCCTGTTGGCCATGCTTCCCTCTGTTTGGGACCAACAACAAAAAGAAAACGTTTTTATTCATCACGGAAATTGATGTTTTTATTACTCCCTTGTGGAATTTCAGATATATTACGCTGTTGGTCTTGTTCTTTTCTGATGCAGTAGGTCAGGTTGATCGCGCTGCTCATGTTTGGACAATTCATAATGTGGTTTTCGGAGGTATGGAAATCTAGGATGTAAGCTGTGCTTTTGATATGGAGGCATTCCTATGGCATGGCTGTAGCATGAATTCCTTCTGGAATGAAATCATCTTACAATGACTTTGCCGCTTCAGAAACAGCAGCGGTCTGATTGTTTTTGTTGTTATTTTTGTGTAGTTGTGGGTATTTTTGACGCTGGCGTCTGTGCAACCTTCAAGGTCTATGGTAAACTGTACTGTTTTACTACTATTGTTGCAGCAGGAGACAGATTTACCAGGTTTAATACAGGCGATTTTAGTTTGTAACAAACATGCCTGTAAACCTGCTTTACAACCCCCATGGCTTTTTGTCCAGAGGGGGATTAACTGATGAGCATTGCCTGTCCTTCAGGTGACACAGACATTGCAATCCAAACTCATATCAGAGTTTATTGCCATCTCTCAGTAAATACAAGGGTGACTGATGACCTGTTAGTTCATTAGAAAATTTACCAAAGTAATCTCCTTTTTATCTCAAACACAAACCTCTGCATTCTCTTAAAATATCCACTGTGAGGGGAAGTGATAAAGCCAAAGATGCTTTGGGATTTGTTACAGGATGAAAAATTACCTCATCCTCTCTGTTTTCTTTTCACTTTTTGCCAGCTTTCCTGTCTGGCTCAGACAGTCCCCGTTATAATGGGTGATATGTTATATGTGCACACGCTGGCTGGATTAAATTTTTAATGGCTCCAAGGGTAGTTGTGCTGGCCGTAAAAACTGCTGCAATAGTTTGAGAAAGGGTTATTGCAAATACATTTCTGTTCTTCTCTCAGCGGATTGTTAAACACCTGGACAGCAACAGTTTTGCTCCCCTCTGCGATAACAGCGCGAATTAGAATGCTGTCTGTTTGAGCTCAGGATCAGCAAAGCAAAAGTTCCATTGGTGTAAGAGATAAATGACATGATAAGAGGGCAATCAGTATTCAAGGGGTGCTGTTATGAAGTGGGAGATCACTTAAACATTGACGTGAGTTATGTGCGCTGATTGTCAGCCAACATTATGCACACTGTTTGAGGCTAAATAACCCAGTGTGTGGATCATAAACTGTTCCTCTTGCATGCCACCTTGAAGCGAGGGAGGCACCCCCTTCATAAACAACTCTGTCATTTTAAGTAAGTATCGCCTTGCTTACCAGGCACCTTTCGCTTGTGAGCTGCACCTAATTTAGAAGCTTTTAAATCTTTCACAAGTGTTGTTGTGAGAAATGCCTGGTTGCAAATGTCTTTTATTGAATGCTGACTCTGTAGTATTACAGGCTTGCAGATATGCCTGGTGTAATATGTCCCTATAGCTTTATCTTGTAATAGTAAAGTGTATTAATTTTCCTGGACTGGAAGAGTGTGTGAAGGGTTAGAATTGACTCTATTTGGGATTGGAGCGACTTGCCACTGACTCCAAACATGGTTTTCACGCAAGGACTGCAAAAGATGAAGTGGAGGGGGAAAAAAAACATCCTTTCAATTGCTAGATTTCATAAGTAAGCCTACTGGTTTATCACAATCCATCATGAGGAGAGAAATCTCAGTAATTAAAGACTTCTCTAAGAGTGGCATTCTTGAAATTGGAATTGAAAGTCTGCTTAGCATGGTCACTACAAGGTGGCTGCTTTTTCTCCCTGACTAGGACACAGCCAGCCATTCACCTACGGAGCTGTAGTCTGTTTCCATTTTCTGCGTAATGTTGGTAAATTGCGATACAAGTTCGTTCTCGGTCGAGAATTGAAAGTACTTGCACAGTATCAGAATATGTCAGAATATGAATGTATCAGAGTATGTTTGCTATTCATGTAAATCCAGACTGTTATTATCCATTGTAGGCAGAGGTGGCTATGTGCCTTCACTGGAACACAGTGGGCTATCAGTGAAAACTGAAAGTCACTGCCATGCTTGTGCACTGCTCTATGTAATTTGATTTATACATGGAGTGAGTTTCCGGAGAGCTACAAATACACAGTATAGTGTCTTATTTATCCAAACCTCGTTGTAGTTGGATAATCTTGTTAAAATGATACAATAAGCTTAAAAAAAGAAAAAAAAATGTGGTTGCAAAAATGTCCAAGTAAAGTTTGACAATTCCTTGTCAACAGCCTCAAAAACATTTGAAACATGTTCATTTTCTGTCTTCTGAATAAACCTTTGTTTAGCATTTCAGTGCGCTTCAAAGTCCTGAGCATGTCATTTCTACGTCCAAATGGATTTGGATAAATAAGTTCATACGCTATCTGCAAATTGTGCTATATACAGCAATGCCTAAGATGGCTTTTCAAGCCCCACCTAAAATCATGCTGACTAAAAACTCTTTATATTTGCTCAGATAAAAACACTATACACTACCCTCTAAGCTGTGAGGAAATGGCAAAATGGAGGAGACTACTGGTGGTCTCCCAAGTTTGTACAGCAGTGCCTCCTGATAATGCCACACATTCGGGTTTCTGCTTTCAGTAGCCTTTGCACGAGTGCTCCAGTCTCACACGGCACTTAAGTGTGATTAATAAGGTGCAGTGTTGTGTGTGTTGGGGGGGTTGGTGGTGGGGGGAGTTTATGTCAAGATAAACGTGGAAATGACCTAGCAGTCACCAGCTTTTTCCTTTCGGCAACTGCACAGTGCCTAGCTTGAGAGCAGGAGAGCCTGGGTTTTTATCAAGCCGAGGGCTCAGACCACCAGAGGCTCTTGTGAAGGAAGGAAATTACCGGGTGCAAACATTCACAATACCCCAACTCAATTCCCCCTCCCTCATCTCTCTCTTTTCCTTCTCTCTCTGACTTCCACTCTCCTGTCCCTATGTTTATCAGGTTTTGGGGCACTGTATTTTGATGTCAATAAGCAATTTTTCTTGCCTGGTCTCCTGCCTGACCCCTTTAATCCATCAATATATTATTAGAGATAAAGTTTTGTGGACGCCTGCTGCAGTCACAAGATAAATGACATCTCTGAAGTCACGCATTAAAGACTAGATTAAGGCCTTGTGACTGTGTCTTCAGTGCTCATCTGTGCGCCTCTGTCCAACCTATCACACTAAGTGACAAGAAAGAAAAATAATGAACTGAGGCAGAAAAAGCAAAGAGATATTTCTTACACACACAACCCGCGTCTGTCTTCAGCCAGGATTAGGACGCATTAGAGGCGTGCTGGAGAAGGGGAGAGAGGCAGAAAGGGAGCGTTACTGTTTGTGTATGTCAAGGCTGAAAGAAAGGGAATTTCAACCCTCTACCCCATTTGAAGTAAAGCAAAACAGGCATTTTGTTTTTGCAAGTTTCATGCATCTTTTTTTAGCCGGCAGATGCACCTGAAGTAAAGATTCTAACGTTGGAAACAGTGTTATGTTTTGCAGGTTAGAAAGTTTATGTCTAGAGATCAACTGTATGTAAATCCTGTTCCCTCTTTGTGGCTACCATCTGTGTAAAAGCTGCAGGACAAATAACTAAGAAGACCTAGACACCTATTATGCACTAAAACCTTGTTGGTTCAAGTACAGTCATCCCTTTATTCTCCACAATATAATGTGCAATAAAAGTGGAAATGAAAAGATAAATCCTTTTTAAAAAAATCTGAATTTTAAAGTGTTATTTGACTTTATTTAAACAGCTCCAGTTTTAATTCACGTATCTCTGAAAGACATCATGAATCGTCAGTCACCTCTATTGCTGGTTCTGAAGACCTTTGGATACTGTAGCAAACTTTTGTTTAAAACATAGGTCAAATATCCTAAAAGGTGAAAGTTTTCTACCAAAGTGAATTATATCTACATTCTTAGAAAACATTTAGTGGGAAATGCTTATTATTTTTTTTTCTTTACAGATTAGTATCTTTAATAAAATCTATGGTGCTGAGCTATTTTACCCGTAGTATTCTGTTATTTCTTCTGTTATCTGTTATATTCTGATTATTTACATTCCTAAATAATTATCAAGAAGTCAAGAGGAGCACTGAGGCTGTTACGCTGTTTGAGTAAAAATGATAAAGGGACCTGCTGTACAGTAAGTGTTCCTCCCTGCTCCCTTTTTGTGACAGTGTTAACCTAACAACTGAACCCCTAAAACCTCAAACTAATAGACAGGATTACAGAAATGAAATGACATTATTATAGCTTCAAGTCCTGACTACCCAGAGTAGCAGATATTAAACGCATATCTGGTAGCACTTAGTGTTAAGTGGGACCAAGTGCTTATTAAGTTTCTGATGCTCTAAGTCCGTGTCTGTTCCGGCCTAGGCTGATACGGGTTGCCAGGCCACGGTGAATGAACGCGGGTGGATTTGCGCTGGACTTAGACCTGGTTATCAGTCGTTCTCAGTTAATACGGCGCCGCGGTGACAATGTCATGACTGTGCACCGATTGGCAATATTTGAATTTTCCATTAAGCTTCGCCCGCCGCTTGTGTTTTCATGTGGAACGTTCTCACCTGACTAGCCACTTCCCCTCCGAACAGACAGAGCTGTAATGTACCTCGCGCGCGCCGCATCGGGAGAGAAAGAGAGGCTGCCGTTGGCGTTCTTTGTGAATACGGCTTGTTGTCCACCTCCGCCGAACCTCTCTAATTTCCACCTCATGAACTTGTCAACATGAGCTCTTCAAGCAGCTGCATCATTTAAGGGGTCAACTGTAAATAAGACGAGGGCACGTCGTTCTGTGTTTTGCTGTGAAGACATCCATCAGTAGATTTGGCCTCTAAAATCAATTAAAGCCTATTCATACAAGGCTGAGGTAAGAGACAGGGCAGTGAAAGCAGATATGAAGCAGATGATCCCCTGTAATTCAAAGCAGTGCTTTCATTTGATTGGCTTTTAGAGACAAAATACTCAAGGTCTTACCGTTAGGGCCAATTATTTTGGGTGTTCCTCATTCACCTCATTTATCTTGTCTTTTGGTGTGAAGTTTTGGGTAACTGAAGTCCTTATACACCCTCATATTGGCTCCTTGATTTGTCCTTTGAGAGAAAATATCTATGGACAATTATTTAATTTCATCTAATCCACAAAATCCATCTATTAATTAATTTATGTCCACCCCAGTTATTACATTTTGAAGGTTCATCTTTTCTTCTTCAAAGTGATTTTGAATTTCATCTGTTATTCAAGCGGAATTTCATTGATGCTCTGTGAAATGGCACAAACTTCCTTGAATGATAGATAGAGCCTTTATTGTCCGTCAAGGAAATTTGTTGCCACAGTCTGTACAGAGCCTCACATACATAGACACATAAATACATAAATATAGTATACATCTACAAAATATCTACATGAAAGACGTCAGTACAGCATACAGGATGAAAGACAAGATCCCTATAATCTTTACAGTTCAAGTCTAACCTTTATTGCAATATTTGAAAGCATTACATTCCAAGTGATCCCAAATACAGCCATTTTTGTGACGTTTTCATCTTTCATGTGAATTTTTCATCTTTATTTTCTGAAGGATGTCTCAATTTCATGAATCTCTTCATTTATCAGTCTCATTGCATTCAATTCAATACAAAACAATACAATACAAAATGTACCATGGATGTACTTGTATATGCGGCGCAAGAAGAACGTTTATCATTGGAAATTCAAGCTGCATCACTGAGGTTTAAGACATCCACTTGTGTTCACATTCCTGATATTACTGTACATTTATGCTTAATTTAACATCTAAGCTGGCTGCTCTCCCTAGTGGTTTCAATTTCTTCACAGTTTTTATGTAATTGTATTCTGTAAACAAGGACTTTGATGGACTTTACCACCCTTGATATAGCCTCTGATACCAAGCTTGTGATCTGTTGTGCATGTGCAAGGTGGGAAAAAATGAACCAGGCAAAAATGGTTGCTATATGTAGGCTTTCTCTAACATAAATTTCACTGTTTTGATTTTAACCATTAGCATTTCTACATGATAATCTAAAACAGGTTACTGAACCCAAAGTACCTGTTTATTGAAAATCCACTCAAGAAACTCTCATACTGACTAGTGTATAATTGCAAACCAGCAGTTCTGGATTGTATTAAATCAAGTAGGGAGCAGCCATGATATCATTGAATACCTGGTAAAATAGTCTTGCTTTTCTTAGAGCTGTGCCTGGGTACATTACATGTCTGTTATGAAACAGACAGTTGAATCTGACGATGCACATTTGCCTTTGTGCTTGAACTGAGTTGGTGAAACCACAGAGGGACAATGATGGACGTCAACTGGAAGTGCTGTGGTTGATTGAAATGCTTCTGTGAGTGGTAAAAAGTTCCCACACAGTTTTGTTGACGGAGTGGCAGACAACAGGTGCTTCTGCATCTGAGCAACGTCGTGTTTCCTTGTTTGTCAGAGACTGCATGCCAGCTGTTGTGGACCTGGTTGACAGTAGCATTGTGGCAAATGGCAAAAGATTATTATTATTATTAGATTATTATATTCTTTATCCTTTATTATTTCTTCATCATATGCCTTCCATTAATTTCCAGTGTGGCCCCTATACATTACATGACTTTCATACAGACCAGCACCTTAACTTCCAATTCAGCAAAAAATTTCTTTATGAACTAGGGAAGTTGTGTCCTTTCTAGTTCATAAAAGTCCCAGGCCTGACTAATGTGAAAAGTGGGCAGATAGCTAGTGAATTCGGTGAATGTGGTATGCAGATATGTCATATTGCAGTGAACATAGAATAACATGACAATAGATATGTTTAAACACGATTCTGAACACAAGTACACAAAGCAGTCAGTTTTTTCTTGCTAGCAAACTTTGTATTCAACTATATGATACAATAGCAACATTGTAGCCAATAGGCACATGACATTTTACTCGATTTGATGCTGATTCAGTGTTTGAATATAGCATGTTAGCACTGATTCTTTTTTTAAACATCACTTTTGCACAAAAAAACAGACAAATATGTCTCCAACAATGGCCCGTGGTGGATGGAGGACAGCTGGATCAAAAACTGCACCATCTGGCTATCCCTGACTCCTCCATGTCTTTTCATATCCCCTCTTTTTGCACACACCTGTGTTGTTAGATTTTCAAAATAGTCGTTATAATTACTTCTACCCCCTTTCAGTTGATGACTTGTTGGCCTTCTCTTTTGACCTCCAAAAGCCACAGCCTGTCTGGTGTAAAAATGTTCCTTTTGTTGAGCGGTACTCCAAGCACATAGGTTCTGTTGCTTCTTGTCACTGCTTCTGTTGCTTCTTGATTTAGATCATTCAGACTGTATTCTCATTAAAATCCACATTCAGCTTTTGTGCTGGATGACATTAAAAAAAACACAATCCAGCTTGTGTAATGCATATTATTGAGGTGACAGTTTGGATTTCCTGCTTCCCATTTTCAAGAGCATGCAGTCTTGCAATGGATGCAGATCAGGTTGCAGGGCTGAGCTGAGAGCATTTGTGACTGATTATATCTGCTATTTCAATTTCAAAACAATGGCTATTTAAAAAGAATAAGTATAGACAATGTCATATCTTGCAGGAAACAACTGAATCAGATTACAGTGATCTCTAGCGCTGATCATTGAGACAATCATTTTACATGCACCATAGCAAATGACAATGATGGACAACAGTGTACAGCACACAAAAGATACATATAAACCAACAAAAACTGGCAACCTGAGCAAAGTCTGCAAACTAAGTCAAGTATGTAGACCATTAGGAGCTTGTAGCGGTTCATTTAGAACTTAGGCCTTTTTCAACGCCATCAATGACAACTAAGGATAAGTTATATTTTCTTTCTTTTCATTCAACCAGTCACAAAGAAAAAGAGGCTGGGTTTCACAGGACGTAGGCAGCTGACAGGTTGCAACCACTGCAAATGCAGAGAGCTTTATTACTATTGTTATTATTATTATTATTGTTATTATTATTATTGTTGTTGTTATTATTATTATCTGAGAGCACATTAGCTGTGTTTTGCAAGTTTCTGGTAAATGAAAGTTATACAGCAAGTACTGTCTGCTGATAGTAGGAACTATTACAGCTAATCGTTATGGAGTCAAAGTGATGCATCAAAAGCTGAATGGTGTGAACGCAGTCTAACAAAGCAGCTCTCATAAGCACAGCAGAGAAACTCTGTCTTGTTACAGTACAGCCATACTTCTGCAACCTTGAACAGGCCTGCGCCACAAATCATTGGGAGAAAAGTGAGTGATTTAGCCTGTGCTAGCCAGTCCGCAGGTATTGACATTTGTTCGCTCAGCTATCTTAACTTGGTGAGATAGTAGTAGGTAGTGATCCCATATCAAAGCAATGATTATTTTAATTCAACCTCTTCAGTTTGATAACAGCATACTCTGGTGTTGTGCGTTGAGGTCAAAATAATTCATCGAAATCTGGCATAAAGCCTAGAGCTGGTCATATTTTTAGTAACAAAGAATGCAAAATGTGCTGCATTATGTAGCTTACAGAGCTTTTGATCGCTTTGCTATATACTTTTCACTTGCAAAGTTTCTCCTCCTTGGCACATTATACATCACAGGGTGGAGTTCAGCTCTCTGGTTGTAGTTCTTTATTAGTCAGCAGAACGCTGACATGCGCAGTAGTTTCAGCAAATGTCTCTGCTAAGCCGATGTGCCCCATTCATTAACTGTTCTACCCGGTGACAATCTGTTGTATTATTAAGCCCTGCGGTGGAATTTTCCTTTAACGGATCATGAGTAGTTAATTATATGCCCTCTTTTTCTATCCCAGCATTTTTTTTTGCTTGCTGGGTGGTGGTGGGGAGTTACTTCTTTTTTACAAATGAATGTGATGACACTTTAATAGCTGGGTGTTCTCAGGCTTAGACGCACAATGGCTGCTCATTGAGTGCGGTGGGCTGGGGCCAGTGGCATTGTGAGTTATGTGCCTCCACCCCCCATAAGAGCCAACCAAAATAGATCTGTAGATAGCCTTTCTGAGCATAGTGAGTGTTTATCCTCACTGCAGGGCCCTGTTGAGTGCATGATGGATCTGCAGTGATCAGTTAAAACCACATTGATGATAAACTAATGAATCAGGACCTGCATTAATCAAATGGCGGCCCGCACAGAAAGACGAATGGAAATGCAAAAGTTCCATGCTAATGATGAAGTACTAACAATTTGGTGGTGGACAAGGAGAGAGGGAAAATTACACACCAGGGTTTCATGCATAATCTCAGAAGATATTAATATTTCACCCCCCCCTACCCCCCCCTTCCCCTGCTCAACGTTGCTGCGTTTAGAGGCATAATCAAATTTCATTACCAGTCAAACCGACATGATTAAACAGAACAGACTCCGAGTTCAGAGCCTCACACTGCGGCACACGTTGGCTGCCACTCAGAAGCATCTCCACCCCCTTCATCATTCACAAACTCCCACCCCCTGCCCCGGCACAGCCCACTGGCACACAGATCCAAATCAGCATTTCATGACCAGTTTCACATCTTTGACCACACGTTTACTCCGCTTGTGCCTTTATCTGTCAGTCATGTGAGTCCTCTGGGAGCAACTCGTCTGGAGATTTGGTCTTTAACAGCCTCCCTTGAAAACCACAGCCTCAATGGATGGCTGCTTTCTCCCAGGCAGGATAACACTGCCTGTCTGCTCTAAGACAATCACTATCATAGTCTCACAGTCAATACCTGTTTCCTGCTTTGGTGTTTTACAAGTTGATAAAAGGCTCTAGTGAATATAGAACAACAGGCACTGTATGTGAAAGTAAAATCGAATTATAGCGCTATAAACAGTCACATGTGAATAACACCATTTTTCTATATTTGAACCTTGCGTGCAAAAACATGCATGCCGTGTAACAGCATTAAGTAAGATAAGCTTGTAAGTGCAAAGATACTGGTGATTTTAATTCTTTGCACTCTTTGCATTCGTGTTAATGTGCAACTCCACTTCTTCTTCACAGGAGTCGTCATGTGTTTTTTTTTTTTTTCCCTCCCTCTCAGGTCTGCCTGCAATGGCACAATTAATTTCTGTTTGACTTGAACTCTTATCTGCATGTGAGCCCGGCTGGCTGATGGAGAGGAGAGATGCACCCGTCTCAGCCTGAGTTGGGGTTGCTTCCACTCCGCTCCTTTGCTCCTTTGACCTCTCTTGTTGCCCGTAATCTCTCCCATCATGCTGCCTCAGAATAGCTGCTATCCCTACGCCCATGACCCCTTTTCTTTTCTCCCTCTTCTCAGTTTTTATTTATTCATTAACTTATTTTTTTTTTATGCAGGATCATATGTGTACCCTCCTGTGAATGTGTGTGATGGGGAATGAAAAGGATATTATATTTTTTTTTGTATCTGTCATTTTCTTTCTATCTCCCATATGACTTCTTAATCCATCTGAATGCATAGAAGATAATGTTTTGGGCGAAATAACATAAGAGGAAAGATAGACTCCCAAGGACCAATATCTTTATTGCTTGGAGGATAAACGGATTATGTCAGCCATTTTCTGCTGCTGACAGCTTTTCTTATTAACCGATTTTATTTTTAATCTGCCAAGGAAGAAATGCGGTTTTATGTCACAATAAAACGCTGGTCACATCTAATGCTGCCCTCAAACAAACAGATTTCTCAAAGCCTTGCTGAGAAATTTGAAATAACTTTAAAGAGGGTTTTTGGGGAAAGGGGGGAGGGTCTTCATCCACAAGCTTGTTCAACTGAGGAGTAAAAGATTTTTAAAGTCCTTCACAGTTGTATTCTTCTTTTAAATATTTATTTCTTTATTTTGCTGATCTCTGAGAAAAAAAAAAGCCTCCATCATGACAAAATGGCTTGTGTGTGGGCTGTCTGTTGTGTGCCAGTCCATTCATGTGCCTCGCATTAGGATATTAAAAAGAATAGCATGGAAGCTCTGCTTACACCAATACGTATCTGTAACAAGACGGCTGCGAAGCTTTAAGAAAAAAAAAACAAAAAAAAAAACAAGGGGTTGTAGTGACAGGATGCAACATGATTATTAGTTTTTATTTTTTAGCATCACTAAAATCAAACCTATCTCAGGTGTGTCCTGTTTAGCAGCTCCCCTTCAGTTAAATGTGTGCAGGAGATTCTGGGGATCATCTAAAATGAAACCATTTGGACAGATTTATATGGAAGGGTGTTGGGTGTATGTGCCAGGGAGCTATCATTAACCCCAGGGCTTTAGTGCTCCCTGCTCTCTCATTTCATGCTCGTGATCTGAGGGTGTGAATTAGCCATTGCCCCAGGCAACCCAACTTAGTTACCGGCTGGACAACATGAAAGCAATACACAGAGCTGCATAAAGAATCCTCTCAAAGCCCCCTGTCCACCCCCCCACACCCTACATCCCTACCTTCTCCTGAGGGACTGAAGGGGGATACCCGTGTCATGTCTATAATGGACAAGTGGCAGGTTCACCTTTGCCTGGGCAGGGAAGCTTAGAGTAAAAATATTATGATTTACTTGGTGATGTTCACATATATTAAAGCATGCTTACAGTAAGTCACTGAGCATAAGTAAGGTAATGTAATGCCAACATTATAAGAAAACACCACATTAACAAGCTTTTCTGTACAGTCCAGGGAAAAAAAAAAGGAACAAACATTTTGTTGACCTAATCAGATATTCTCTATATTAGCTCTGATTTATTTCTTGTTCGTATATAAGGCGTTCATGTATAAGGATATGTCTTCCAAATGTGATGACAATGTGATTTACATTCTCACATAGTATATAGAAAGCTGATTTACAGTCGTTGTATGCTTCATAAAACATGCAGAGAAAGCCGCCAGAATATTTAGAGAGATTTGATGAAGAAGTAATATGGTTTTCCAGCCATATATAACTACATTCACTTAACCCGTGTGACCAAAAAGGAAATGGAATACTATATACTGTAAGTCAGTATATATATTTTTTTTGTGAAAGTATTGCGGGATTTTTAAATGGATTTGGTTTGTAAGCGCGGTGTACCAGCTGATGGAATAACAACGCTGTTTATTCAGGATGGGATGATTGAGCTCGATACTGTGTATACTGTCGGCGGAGAAATACTGACATCAGTGCAGATATGGAGCCAGGCACCTGAATCAAGCCACATGTCATTAAGGTATCCAAATTCTTCTCGAATACCCATGACTCCATGCTGATACAGTCTGTTGCAGGCCACAGTTTCCCTTAAGAAGGAGCAATATGGAGCCGCCGTTGAAATTGTTACTGGAATCTCACACGGTTATGGAGGCAAAATACAGCATATAACCAGGAACATAACCTGCACACTAAATACACAGTTCAAGCCTTTTCGATTGATGCTTTGCCTCGGCTCTCAAACTTCTCAGCTCTCTGTTGGATAAAATCTCATCAGTCGAATCAAGGAAATCACTGGCGTCGTTTCCAAATAATCAGCAATATATGAATTAAATAATTGTTTTACGAAAGGTGATAAACTGAGGATTACACACAGCTGTGCACAATGGAAAACCTCACGTTTGTTAATTTTGTCAGTAACTTTGAACGCGGCTCTTGAATTCTCCACCCTGGGCTGCTAATGGAAGCGTGGGCTGTGTCGGTCTGATCACTCGCGCTGCTGTTTGCTTTTCTCAGCTGCAGTGCTTTTCCATATGCTTACTCTGTGCCAGTAGCAGCACCTCTCCGCTCCTCTGATGTCTCCTCCAGCCACACTGGGGCGCTCCTTTATGATGCAGCCCCCAATGGCCTGATATGCAAATCAGGCCCATGGATACCAGGGTCGCACTTTTCACTTATTCACAGAATGTTTCCACTCCGTCCTTGATGCCATCACACATAAAGTCCTTTTGACCATGATTGGCGGCTACAGTGTCGCTGTATGCATTTCATTTTTTGCAAATGTAAAAAAAAAAAATGTCACCGAGGCCTTCATTTGACTTTATCTTTTTATGAATAGTGTTTTCAATTAAATATATTTTTCCTATCTTTCCTCATCAGTGTCGTTCACTTCTGCTGTAAGAGCGCAAAACTACTTCACGTGTAGTAAATGTGAACTTGATCATAATAATCTGTCACCAGCAAAATGTGCTGTATTATCAAACCCTCCTACTAAATGGCAAATAAACCAAGAGAACTTTGCTGTCATGACAAGATGTGAATTTGTCTCCAGAATGTACTTTATCTAAATAATTTTAAAGAAATCCCAGTACATAAATATTCCCTATTTGCTCATCTAGTGTACTATGAAATGTGCATTCATTTTTGACATGTGACGCCATGTTTCCATTTTGCATTTTTATTTAACCACTCCTTGTTAGAACTATTCAGTGATGACGATCAGTCTTATCTCTTAAAAGGAAAGCAGTGTAGGAAACATTTTAAGAATTAGTCGAGATAGATTCATTTCCTGTCATTAATAACAATCCTGCTCATTTTCTCTTCAGACTTTCAGATGTTTGCATATCATTTGTATTTTTAATTGGTGAAGTTTGATTAAACCCAGCCCCTAGTGTTATATGGCATTAGGCACTGCCATATGTTTAGTTGTGTGCAGATACCCATTTCCATAATCATTTTGCCTGTTTGAGGCAGTCGTCTATTTGCTGCACAGCTTTGATTACATCTGCCTCAACTTAAATGATGCCTTGTGAGTTTTCAGTTCATTGCTGTGACCTTTAATCTACGACTTACAGAATGCTCCCATCTATCATGGTTGTCAGTTTGAAATTTCTAATCTCGTCTGAAAAGTCTTTACAAGTGTAGCTGGATTACTCTGTGATAATTAATCATATTCAGATGCATGAAAACAAATTTTGTTTACATATTTGTGATCACTTAAAATGAGGAAAACGAGGGAGGAGTATGGAAGCCTATGAGTTAGGTGAGATGTGCATTTGCATAACATTTAGTTAAATAAGCAAGTAGAGAATTGTTTGTATAAAGTGAGACTGAAGTGAACAGGGATGTCTTGCTAAAACTAATTTTTTTCATTTTTCTTTAAAATTATATTTTGATTGCGACTTTTTTGCATTTCCTATACTCAGAGCCGTTAGTTTGGGACTATACGGGAATATTCATCTCAGAAATAAATATTCATGTCAAGAAATCATAACAGTGACTTCTTATGCATTTTCACGGCCGATAGTTTATTGAATAAATTCAGATGGTGATGCATTATGTTACGAATAAGGAAGATAGACATTCAACACCTGAAGGATCACATAAGCAACAGGGGGCACTTTTTTTTCAGCTGGCAGATCAGTCTTATTTATTGCACTTGGTGAAAAACATGTTCCTGGTTTCAAAGATTTTGATTCTTGTGCTGACTGACATCAGAAAAACTTTAATATAGATTACACTGGAAATGATGTCTCAATAAATCAAAAAATAATCTCAGTTTTCCAAACAACCACCAGACTTAATGTTTTAAATGTAAACTCTAGCAAAAGAGGGGGGATATATTTGTAGGCTTTATGTGCTGTGGGCATTCTTAATGGGGTTTCTTCAGCAGGAATGAGTCCCGGTTATGTTTTTTCTTTGAAACGGACACATTCTTTTCTAAAGAGGAAAGAAAAAAACATTTCACTTTTCAATTACCCCCAGCTCCATCACCTCTCCCATCCTCCCCAGGTCTAGTTTCGAACAAGAGAGAAAAAGAGAGGGGATGCTTTTCACTTGCATGGCAGCCTCCCTCTCGTTCCTTTCCTATCATTCTGGCTACCACTTTTATGCATGAAACAGAGAGGTAGATTGAAAGCATTCACTGGCCATTCAGACAATGAAGAAAGGAGATCCTCAGAGCTTTATTAGATATGAAGATCTACAATAAAAATCAATTTCTGGCCTCTTTATGCAGTTTAAATGACAAAGCCTCAACCCATTCAGCCATTGTGTGGAGGAAAGTAATTCTGCAGCAGCGGCCTAGACAAGAGCACGGTATACTTTCTGACCTGCGATTGCAGATTCTAATATGATACAGACCTACTGAGATAATGGGAGGCACTTAATATCATCTGTTGAGAAGAAAAAAAAAAGTTATCTCATATCTTTTGGTGCATAGAGGGGTGGGGGATAGGGTTTAAACCATTTCATGGGTAGAATACTAAACAGATTTAGATGGACAGCTGAGCATTTCACAAGTCACTCTCACCAATATTCTCAAATGTCAGAAAAATGTCATTGTTAAAGTTGGAAACATATAGGTCTTACACATAACTAGGTGGTCAATTCAAATTAGGTGGTCAAAGTGGAAAATGGTATAAAAGGGCACCGTATTGGGACATATGATCTCAGATAAGGCTAGTATTGAACTATTTACACTGTGTAAAGACAGTAAATTGAAAAATTATAGGAAGCAGCCTGCATGTTATTGGATAAAAAAAGTGGTGCAGGCTTCTCCCTCAATTAGAAGACCAGATGCACAATGCTGGTTCCTTCATATTGGCCATATAAGTCAGAAAATCCGCACAAAAGGCCATCACATTCCCCAGTGAAGGTGAATTTGCTTCTCAGTCCCACCCCAATCCTGTAGGCCCTGTAGCTGCATGAAATAGTGCTGCTAATTTTTGCTGCTAGAAATAGACCTAGAAATATACCAAATACAGTGAGTGAGTACCTAAACCTGTTCCTTTACAGGTGAATTTTAAAGTTGTAATAATTATTAAAACAGTGAAAATGGACCATTTAGACTCAAATGACCAAAATCGTGGAATAAGCATGTAATTTATGAAGGAGTTGGGTGGACAATGAAAACCATGTAGACTCAACCATCACATTACATGCTTATTCCATATTTATGTCAGCTGATGTCTAAATGGTCCTCATTTAAATCATTAGCAGTTTTTTTTATCGCAGCTTAAACACACAAAATAACGCAAACAAAATCATATTGCTGTGCTTTTCCCTTTCATTTTAAACATATCAAAGCTACAAAAATCACATGGTAAATGTGTTGATCTCAATTAATGTTAAACCACTTTGATTGGATCTCTCCTAGTAGGCATTAAGTTAAATTCAGTTTAATTTACGAACACAATGACTAATAAAGTGTTTATGTTCTATTGCTATTTATGCAAATTGGTTGTTACTTACAGGATAACAGGATGTAAATTTTTGGCTGGACTGCAATGGCAGGACCCGCCCTGCAAACATGAATGTCTGTCTGTGATTGACTGACTGAGTGAAGAAGTTGCACCATTGGTCGGCTGTGTGATTGAGTTTCCCCAATGCCCGTTTCTCCTTCAAAATGAATCAGCACGAACAGTTTCCTATTAGTCCTGAAGGGAGGATTTTAGACATTGTGAATAGCGATTTTCGTGAAATGCTTGCCATAAAGAACCAATTACATATTTTGTTGCTTCTACATTATTCCAATCAATTATACAAATTTGCAAAGATATACATACATTTACGGGTTTCTTTCCCCACACTGGCAGCCATGCTATATTTATTGGAGGCAGGCTTTTATTTAAGAGACACCATTGTTTCTAATTCCCTCTGTTTGATAAATGTATTTGCTCATATTTTAGTATGAAGCCTCCTTGTTTTCTAATCTGCTTCCATTTTTTTGACCAACCACCTTTTACTGTGAGAGGGAGAAGTGCTAGCATTCTGTGCATTCCCGGTCTGCCTATTTCTCCCATCCCGTGTCTTTTTCTCTCCGCCAGGAGATTGTTTGTTTGGGTGTGTCTGTTTGTCTGTCCGCAGCTAATCTTGCAAACTACTGGGCCTATCAGCCTAATTTTTTTGTGCACAGTTATGACCACATGAGGAGGAACCTCTTGTGGTTGCATTGATTCAAAATGCAAAATGCAACCTCAACTACGACAAATTTTTGTTCTCACTACTTCCGCTAACTCACTCCACTCATTGTCTAGCTTGCTTGACCATCGCTAGCTCTCAGCATACTACTGGGCCTGTCTGCCTGATAGGCATTTT